>MU966909.1:0-23288 GCA_036418165.1 Cooperia oncophora | reverse complement strand
GTGAACAACCCCTGAAGAGGCCCACACAGGACAGAAGCAACCTGCCAGCGCAGAAGTGGGGAACGGGCGATGACAGGAAATACGACGGCCGCCTACAGCGACGTCATGAATTAATAAAAAAGAAAAAGGATAAAGCCTCCGCCGTTGATCAACCCCTTTGAGGGATGCGACACGCATTCTACTTCCATTCAGAATCGCAGGGGCTTATTGAATGCGATGTGGCCTATACAATGACTTGCGATGGCCAGCCGATGCACAAGTCAGTGTTTATCCTCCCCGACGAAGCTGGTGTCAATTTATCGTCCCCGGAGGGTAGAAGGCTTGGCTGGCCTGAGGGAAAGTCGACCCGGGATTTGAATCCGGCACCGCGCGAAGTGGTAAGCGCCGCCCCAACTTTCACTACACCACCTCCGCCGCCAATAATATCGCCAGAAGTAATAACGATGGAAAAATACACTTCCGGACATTTCTGTCTCGGGAGCACATCTACTTGTACCTAGGAAGCCCTTCCTAGAAGTTGCACCTTCCCAATAGCTCTGCGTGAAAGCGCTATGCACGGCGCAATACAGAGGTGATGCCAATTAGCGCCTAGTAAACTATTTCCTGACATCCTTGGCGAAAAGATGCGTTTTAGAAGCATACAAAGTCTTTAAAGCCACACTGAGGTTTTATAGCGTCGGAGGGAAAATTTCGGTCTACGGCAGATCACAGCTTGATCACAACGGGGATTTTTTTCGATAGCAGGCTTAGGATAAAGTCGAAAGCCTGCAGGAAAGAAGAAAGCTTTCCTTCTGCACTTTTTTCTGTTCACAAATGCCCTTGAGTGAAGTTGTTATGTGTTTGAAGCCATAAAACTTGTGGATGACATGATGGCATCACGCTTGGATCACAACGGAGAAAATTTCTCGAAAAGGGATGTTTTTGAAATCGCTCAATTCAGGTAATAAGAGCCAATTTGCCCCCATTCCTGCTTTCCCCTGTCTAAAAGCTCTACTCTCGAAGAAGTTATGGATGTTCAAGCGAGGGGTACTTTTCGAGTGTTTGGCTTGAAATTGGATCCAGGTCGTAAAATAGCGCGCTCCAAAACATTTGTACAGAAGCGCGCTCGCGTCAGAAGACCGCTAACGACTTAATATTCAAAAGCCAATCCATAGTTCTGGTTTCTGATACTCCTGGTGAGTTTTTTGTCGTTTGTTTGGTAGTGTGTTTTAGGTTTATTTATTTACGAAAATTATTTATTTATTTATTTATTTATTTATTTATGCGTGATTACAACGCGCTCAAACAAAACAAAGTAGCAAAGCGGAGTGAGCAATTTCAGAACCAAACAATAAACAAAAATCAATAAACAAAAATAAAATCCAAAACAAGATCCGTATAAAAAAATTCATGTGCAGTAAAATTACAGGCAGTTGCACTGAGAGGTCGTAAAGAATCAACCGAAGCAGCTCTTAGTTGCTCAAAAGGATGGAGTTGCATAATTAACTAGGCGGAAGGAAGGATCAAGAGAAAATTGCAAATGCCTCAGACCACAAAGAACGAATGAAAACGGTATCGTAGCATATAGAGCTTGCTCAACAAGATACTTAAACAGACGAAGCTACTGTCCGCACCACTGTTTCACATGCCCCTTAGCGCCACATGAGGGGTCATGGGGTACGCCGGCACTTCGAGACACGGGTATACCAGCAGCCCACGTGGAACCGGCATACTGGACACAAGCCACATAACAGGGTTACTAGACCGGAGCCTTGATCAGAGCCGACATTGCAAGAAGATGAACTCCATGGATGAAGAGGGGGTATGAGCAGAGAGAACTGAATAAACTCCTAATCTTGATCAACCAAGGGAAAACAGAAGAAGGAAGTCTCAGGGCAACTGATGAAGGAAAAAAAACTATCACTATGATATCTGACGAAATCCCACAACGAATAAAGGTGCTAGGAAAATAGAGCTGCTAAAATTCTAACAGACTAAGCGTCCAACAGAGAATCGAGAAGAATGAATACGTGATAATACATGATGCTAAACGCTAGATAGCTCTATGTGGAACCGTTAACAGCCAGTCAAATCAGCATCAAGTTCCAGCTGCGGCTTATAGGCACCAGCGAAGGGAGTCTCCAGTGACGCGCACAACAACTGACACGGAAGGGAGGAACATTACTGAAAAAGAGCCGTACACCTATTTCATGGGAAACATTCAGAATTTACCAAGATCACCTTGTTTAATCTTCTTTCAAACGAAGAACTACTGACTGATCCAAGTATTTGGGTAGCGAATTCAACCATCTAGCACATCGGTAAAATATGACACTTCACGTCGTAAAACGCACTCACAGCCAACCGCGAGGTATCAGGTTAAACCCACTCGCCTACCTCCAACTGGTCTGAAGAGCCAGTACTTACTGCAGCGGAGTTTAGATTCCCTCCGAAGGACACGAAAGCAGAAGACTAAATCAGCAACCACCCGCCTAAACTGTAAAGATTTCATTGAAAACACACTTAGGCGCTCTCAAACTGGCAATCACTGCGGACCAGTCTTACGCGAATGCGGTACCAAAGGAGGCGGGTAAACACACGCTGAACCCTTTCAATTTTACTGATATACTTCTTAATAAAAGGGCTCCAGATCTGTGAGCAGTATTCGAGATGAGGCAGTACATAGGCCTTATATAGACGAGTGAGCACTGCCGCATCCGAAGATTGCACATTACGGAAAAGCGCGAATAAGGGTGAAAGCTTCTCAACGCTTGTTTATGTGAGAGTAGAAGTTCAGCGTTGAGTCAAAAAGGACACCAAGATCCGTAGCAGACTGACACATTGTAAGCTTAATGTCGTTGATGTAAAAATCAGCCGGACCAAGATTCCCAATGTGCATAACCGAACACTTATTCAGGTTGAGTGGGATATCCCAATGAGAAGCCCATTCAACCATTCTATGAATAGAAAGTTTCAAAGCACCGCGTACAGCTGTATAGTTGGTTCGATCAAGAACTCCATAGAGTTTTATATCATCCGCACATTTGAACTGTAATGTCAGGGGCAAGTAAAGAAATTAGTAGCCTCCTAGGTAGATTACAGACAATACGGGATAACACACCACCCTGTGGGACCCCGCTCCCACAAAGGTACCTCTTGGAGAAACTAGTCTTGATTCTAACAGTCATGTGCCTATCATAAAGATATGAAGTTAGCCAAGCTAAGAGTTTCCCTCGAATTCCCACTTGTTCCAATTTGGCCAGTAGTTTGTGGTGGCAAACCTTGTCGAACGCCTTTGAAAGGTCAATATAGACAACGTCAATCGATTTGCCTTCATTAAGTGCCTTACAAAAGTCAAACAAAGTATCTGCAAGATTAGTACAGGTACTAGCCTAATTGAACCGAGTGTTCTTGAGTATTAAACGGTATCTTGTGAGCCAGCCCAACAACCTTTCATTTATATTCTCCATGCACTTAACAGAGTGGGAAGGCTGATTGGCGAAGTATCCTCAGTGTAGACAACCTGGCAGGGACTTCTAATAGGAGTGCATAATCAACATCTTCCAAACTGAGGCGACATCTTGTGTTAGTAAGGAGAAGAAACATGAACCAACGTTACAACAGAGGAATAGTAACATTTACTTATAACACTATTTGTGGATCATCGTAGGTTCACTATTTGAGGATGGAGCTTTTTATCATATGGAAAAACCGTAAGATCAAAGAAAACCTCTCAACTATCATTAACATGTGAAGCACGCGAGGTTCCATTCATGAGAGAAATTAGACGTGAAAATACTAGAGAAATGGTTAGCGAGTGCCTCTGCTTTGTCCGCGTCACTACGGTAAACCCTACCCGTGTGGTCAGATAGTGTGGGGAGTAACTGGTTTGACTTCAGCTTGCGCCGAAAGTAATGGAAAAGCCGTTGTAAGGAAACATGCGATCCAAGCCTGCGCTCATAGTTAGCGAGGAACTTTCTCAAATGGTGATCTAAATCAGAACAAACTTTTCTATAAGGTGCGCTTCCGAGAGGAGAGCGAACTTTCTCAAATGGTGATCTAAATCAGAACAACTTTTCTAAAGTCCTTCCTGAGAGGAGAGCTTAACCAGAGAAGACGTTGTTTTTTTCTGGAGTAAGTTAGTAATATTACGAATACTTAGACAGATCCACTACACGATCTTGAATGAACCTTTAGCAAGCCCGCTGTAAACCACCCCACAGAATCGCTGGTATATGTCATCCATCGAGGAATACTGATCAAAAAGTGCCCACCAATCCACGCCTAAGAGGAAGTTGTTGAGGGCAGCAAAGTCAGTGCTCAAGAAATCTGGCCTAGGAACATGGCAATGGGAACTAGACTCTTCAAGAAGATCGAAGAAAACAACGTTATGATCTGACGTAGCTAGCGGAGGTAGTACTGAAACATTCGAGATATTATGTGATGTGGAAAGTATGAGGTCAAGGACCTTTCCATTATGGGTGGGTTGCATAACATGCTGTTCTGAGCAGACACACGAAGAATTCCATAGCAGCAGCAGCAGAATTCAGAGCTCTCGAACTACTCCAGTCAACTTGGAGATTGAGATCTCCAAGGACCACAGTGCTCGAGCGCACTGCCACAAGATCACCGAGCACTTCAATCAGGGCATCATCATCAGCTTTGGTCGAATTCGGAGGGCGGTATATCGTAATGATGCGGACATAGTAGACCTCGTCAGCATCGACTCGCCCCCGAAAAAATCAGATCCACGCAGAGTCCGTCGGCCTTTCCAGCTTTATGTGAGTCACAAATTCTACATGGCAGTTCCCTTTAACGAGGCAACAAACGCCCCCACCCCTACCCCGAGACCTGTCAAGGCGATGGAGAAAGTAAGGAAGGGAGCCAACTATCTCGGCATCAAGAATGCTGCCTTTCAGCCAGGTTTCGGTGACACACAGTATATCAGGCTTGAAGTGAGAAACAAAAGAGTGAAACTGAATTAGTTTATTAACTAAACTCCGAGCGTAAGTAAACAGCATCCATACTGGAACATGCGGGTTATAGGTTTCCCATGTCGTACGGGTAAACTGGAACCATTATTGCCTCCTTATAGACAACCATTTCCTTGACGCCTCCCTTTGTTGCGCTCCGGGGCAATTTCCTGAGCTAACTCACGCACCTTCCCTCATGGTGTCATACTTTTACGTATGAAAAACCTGATGGAAGCCAGTGTCCCGGAGTAGGCGGGCATTCGCAAGCACTGTGCGCCAATGTGAAGTGGAGGGAAGTACAACTTTTACCAGCCGAGGACGGTTATCCCCGTTGCCATTCGATAGACTTCGGAGGGACGGCACTCCACTTTGAGAATGTCCAGAATCCCAGCAACCTTACCCTCGAGGTCCTTCTGGCAGTCCGATGCGCGAAGCCATATACGACAATGCTGCGGGCACGTTTCTCGCTTTCAATAGACTCAGTGAAGTCCTTTGGGATTTTCTCGGACAATGCACTGAGCAGGGGGCTGATGAGGGGGTCCTTATTGCGGTCAATAATGATTCTAAGGAGATCCGCAGCGGATAGTTTCTCATATCGAGAGCTCCCCCTTGGCTACTGTTTGCCTCCTGGGAACTCTCGATATTCGCCCCCAACGATTTAGGATCACTGGGACCATTCTTTTTTGCAGCCGTACGTTGACTTCTGCCCACCATAATTATTTGATCTACCAGTAATCGAATAAATAAGGAGCAACGTAAGCACTGAAATCAAAGAAATGAGTAAACGAAAAAAATAGAAACCCAAATGAAAAAAACAACGGGTAAATTGAACAGAAAGATAGCGAAAACAAAGATATAAAAGAATAGAATTCAAGAGACAAATGCTGAAATGAATATAAAATAAACTAGAGCGAAAGGAGCGAAAAAAAAACGACCGCCACGTAGCCAGATATCAGATGATTTTTTTGTATTTGTTGTTTCCTAGTAGTTTCCTAGCTTGCATTATTTTTTTGGTTTGTTTTTTATTCACTATCGAACTATTCCTACCCCAGTCTGCCGAAATCAGCCGATTTTTTATTGATTTTTTTCTAGAGGGGCAGATTTGGATGGAAATTTGGTTACAGTGGTACTTCGACCTCCTGAACACGAATATCACATCCGCTCTGCCCGAAACTTTTCATCGATTTTGGTGATTTAGGGTATTTTGGCGCCGCGCCACAGGCGCCGGGGCCAAAATACCCTGAATCACCAAAATCGATGAAAACTTGTATACGGGGGTTATTTGACATCCTGACTACGAATATGACATTTATTCTTGGCGCCGGCGTTAACGTAGGACGCTATGGTGCCACCAGCGCTTTGCTAACAAAGGAGGTCGTTCAGGGCGTGCCCCGCTTTTTCGAAGTGGTTCTTTGCACTTTGTAGGGCCTTGCCCATGAACCATAAAAGTGGGCTTCATTTTCGCTGAGCGGCCCCTGGAATGCCAAAAAAGGAGCGAAAAAGAAATCTATGGAAACTTATTTTTGAGCCTCTACGGGCTGTAAACCGCTTGAAACTTTGACCAGTTGCTGAGTGGAGGGTAAGGTACTATCGGAATCGAAGAGAAAAGTAGTCGGGGTATGGGGTCTTACTTGTGGCACGTAATCAAGAGTGAGCGGCTACTTGGAATGGTTTTTTCAACGATCGGATCAGCTTCAGTGATCGGGTGGTCCAATGGATAGCGTGGAGGATTCTCAAGCGGACAGTGGAGGTGGGGTTGATGGTTCGACTCCCCTCGGCGTGCGAGTTTTTGCATTTTTCATGTTTTGCTGTTTTCGCGTTCAAATATGTCTGTGCGTGAGTATGCGTTCGATAACTGCCATTTATGGGCACATTTTAAATGGGATACTCCATGAATCAGTGCTATTCAATTATTACAGGTTTTACATACCATTAAGCAAGACCGTAATTGAAAGTTGACCTTTATAGGTCAGACCATGCCCGAATCACGAATATGGAACTCATTTGTAGCTATGATGCCATTTATCGCTTAAAGAGCCACAAGTTTCTTCTGATGACTGCGTTAGGTACACACAAATAAGGGACGTGTAGAGCTAACCAGGCGCCAAATTATGTCGGCGCCAGATAAGTGTCAAAGTCCTCATCGTGGCCACTGATTACCCTGTAGACATTTCGACCAAAAAAATTTTCGGTTTTTTTGGGTCCATGCGTTGTGCCCGACAGTCTTTCTATAGAAGTCTACAGTGCCTCGCCATAGGGACCCCCTATTTTATTAATATCCAAGCATAAAACTAACAATGTCGATGAAATTCATGCAAAGAGGAGGGAAAGGGAAGTATTCGTCCAGGTTGGCTTGAAAAAAAGTTGAGGAACTGAATGAGTGCAATTTCTGTTTCGGTAGGGAGATTGACATCTGTTATTGAGCGAGCAGGCGGCAGGAATTGGCAAAGGCCCAGGATGCTTTTTCACGAATGCCGACCACCCACACTGATGCCAAGCATGAAAGGACCTTGGGCGCGCTCTTGCGACACGGCTGTCCTGCCCGGCGGCCTGCTACGTCGTCGTTCCATCATCGTCTTTACGAAGATGTGATACTCCGGTCACCACTGCCGACCAAATGGTCCACCACAACTCGAGAAAAAATCGAAAAAAAATTTGTCTGAAAGTTCTTCTAAAGGGGTAATAGATAGTCGGCAACGATTTTGACACTTATTTTCGACGTCGACGCAATTTGGGGCCACTATAGAGCTTAACATCCCTCAATGGGGGTACATAGACGCACTTTTCGCTCCCTTTTCGGCGTTCCTGAGGCCGCTCGGCGAAAATAACCACACTTCTATGATCTATGTTCAAGCCCCTACAAAATGCAAAAAACCATTTTGAAAAAGGGGGGCACGCTCTGAACGACCTTCCTCGTAAGACTGAGCCTGGCCCGAGGGAAATCTTCCCTTTTTCCCAGTTTCAGTCTCAGCAGAGCACTAAACAGTTTTGGTATAGAGGAATGGTTCATACCGGTGATCAGGACATCGAACTACATCTATAGATAGAGTTCCAGCATAAATTTTTTTGGGTTTTTTTGGGTCTGCTCTCTTTATTGTCATTTTCTTCGTCCTTTTTGCGCTCCTTTTTAGTTGTACCCTCGTGACAGGGGGGTCGTATTAAGACCCTTACTGGGGGGGGGGTCGTATTTAGCTGGATCCGACCAATATTCTGATTAGTTATTGATCGATGCGAGGCGAAGTGTGTGTGCAATACCCATCTTACCCACTTAGGCCGCGTTCATAGCTTGCGTTGGTGAAGAAATGCAGAAATGCGGAAAGTGCAGAAGTGCGGAATCTGCAGAAAAGCAATAGATACTTATCGACTTGAAGAAAAGTGTACTTATCGACTTGAAGAAATGCAGAAATGCCGAAACTGCAGAAGTGCGGAAAGTGCAGAAATGACGAAAAGCATTACATACGTATCGATTTGAAGAAATGCAGAAATGCCGAAAGTGCGGAATGTGCAGAAAAGCAACCGATACGTATCGATTTTCCGCACTTTCGGCATTTCTGCAGATTCCGCACTTCTTCACTTTCGGCATTTCTGCATTTCTTCAAGTCGATAAGTATCTATTGCTTTTCTGCAGATTCCGCACTTCTGCACTTTTGGCATTTCTGCATTTTCCGCATTTCTGCATTTCTTCGAGTCGATAATCTATCGCTTTTCTGCAGATTCCGCACTTCTGCATTTCCTCACGAACGCAAGCTGTACGCGGCCTTAGTGATGCTGTCCTCTGAGATTCACGATCCTCTACGCAGCAAATTATACTTTGAACCTAATCCTCGGCAGCCTGCGCCTACATGAAATTCTAACTCTATTCTGGTGCCATTTTGCTTAACTTTTCCCGGATTCTGAAGTAATGTCCAACAAATTCTCAGCTTTTCTGTGGCCCACTCCGCGCACGGGCGTCCTCCTCATCTTGTTCGCTTAGCAGTCGCTGATCAATGTCCATTTTTTCCCGTCTCTTGGCTGCACTGCAACGATATCTGAATTTCTTCTTGTTGCCATTTTCCTAAATTTCGCTAGTGGTGTCATGTTCTTTTCTTGCATCTGACACCTGGCTGAACCTAACTAACATTTTCCCGATTCCTGAACTACTCTGGAATCGAACGACTGCCTTCATAAGTGAATACTTTATACTTTAGGAAACACTCCGCTCACTGTGGCGGTTCACAGCAAACCAGAACTCTGCCAGATCTTGCTCAATCTTTTCTCTATTGCCTTATCGGATTCTGAAGCAAGCACCGCAAATTTCGTTTGTCCCCTCATATCATCCGTCTGATGATCTTTGGAATCATCATTGTTGGCCTTCACCCCTTTCTTCCTGCTCTGTGCTGCTCTTCAACCGAATCATTAGTTTTGGTCGTTGACACCGCTGTTCTCCTTAGCATGCCTCACCCCTTTCTGGCGGAGTGGGATGCGAACTTGGCGCTTGACCACCACTAGCGCACCTGACGCAGTCTCTCAAAATGACTATTCAGGTAAAACCAAATTTTCTTACAGACAGACAGACAAACAAACAAACGACAGACAGACAAACAAACAATGTAAGGATAGTTGCCGTTTTTCACATGTAATATGCTACCACAATTATGAATACTTTGGATGTTCAAGTTTATGTTCAATGACATTGAGGAAGAGGTCGTTACTACAGTAAATCGCTATCGTATAACTAATCCACAGCCTTCAGTTCCTGATGAGGCTCCGAGACAGGACAAAGCTGTGAAAAACTACGATTTTGATAATATGTTCTCGCCCAGTATTTGAATAGAAGATATACATACAGAAGATCCCTAGTGCTAGTCCATTTCAGACCGTTTGACGTACGAATGAATGCCATGAGAGAAACCCTTTTGGGGAAAACTTGCGGTGAATCCCATCTCTACATGTTACAGTTCTTCGAAATGTTCATGAATGCGTATTTAGGTGAGTTCATCATGCATATGTTTCATCTAAATATTGAGATCAAGGACGTCTGCGGTAAAGGCTCGAGAAAGTTGGGGGTCAAACGAAAGGTTCACGGTAATAATCTGAATGTAGGTGGATACAATGCTCCTACAAACCCACATTTAGCCAACCAACCACTAAATTAGGAAGGTGGTGGTGAGCAAGCCGAACTGACGGTGAAATGAGCTGTGCCTATTACTGAACTAAGGAGATTGTACACACTGCTGTGACAAGCACGTATGCAATTTGCAATTCTATCTGGAACTGTGAACGCCGAAAAGGGAGCGAAAAGTGCGTCTGTGTACCCCCATTTGAGGGATGTTAAGCGCTATACTGGCCCCAAATTGCGTCGACGTCGAAAATAAGTGTCAAAATCGTTATCCGACTATCTATTACCCCTTTAGACGAACTTTCAGACAAAAATTTTTTCGATTTTTTCGGGTTGTTGGTGGACCATTTGGTCGGCAGTGGTGACCGGAGTATCACATCTTCGTAAAGACGATGATGGAACGACGACGTAGCAGGCCGCCGGGCAGGACAGCCGTGTCGCAAGAGCGCGCCCAAGGTCCTTCCATGCTTGGCATAGTGTGGGTGGTCGGCATTCGTGAAAAAGCATCCTGCGCCTTTGCCAATTCCTGTCGCCTGCTCGCTCAATACAGATGTCAATCTCCCTACCGAAACAGAAATTGCACTCATTCAGGTTCCTCAACTTTTTTTCAAGCCAACCTGGACGAATACTTCCCTTTCCTTCCTCTTTGCATGAATTTCATCGATATTGTTAGTTTTATGCTTTGGATATTAATAAAATAGGGGGTCCCTATGGCGAGGCACTGTAGACTTCTATAGAAAGACTGTCAGGCACGACGCACAGACCTAAAAAAATAGAAAAAAAATTTTTTTGGCCGAAAGGTCTACAGGGGTAATCAGTGGCCCCGATCACGATTTGGGCACTTATCCGGCGCCGACGTAATTTGGCGCCTGGTTAGCTCTACACGTCCCTTATATGTGTGTACCTAACGCATCATTGAAAGAAACATGTGGCTCCATATTAGCGATAAATGGCACCATAGCTACAAGTGAGTTCCAT
This sequence comes from Cooperia oncophora, assembly GCA_036418165.1. Lineage (NCBI taxonomy): Eukaryota > Metazoa > Nematoda > Chromadorea > Rhabditida > Trichostrongylidae > Cooperia > Cooperia oncophora. The sequence goes on along the minus strand of MU966909.1, from coordinate 12,260 downwards.
TCGTGATTCGGGCATGGTCTGACCTATAAAGATCAATTTTCAACTACGGTCTTGCTTAATGGTATGTAAAACTGAAACAATTGGAATAGCACCGATTCATGGAGTATCCCATTTAAAATGTGCCCATAAATGGCAGTTATCGAACTTATACTCACGCACAGACATATTTGAACGCGAAAACAGCAAACATGAAAAATGCAAAAACTCGCACGCCGAGGGGAGTCGAACCATCAACCCCACCCCATCTTCCGCTTGAGAATCCTCCACGCTATCCACTAGGCCATCCGATCGTTGTTGCTGATCACTGCTCCGATCGTTGAAGAAACCATTCCAAGGAGCCGTTCACTCTTGATCACGTGCCACAAGTAAGACCCCATACCCCGACTATTTTTCTCTTCGATTCCGATAGTACCTTTATAGGGTCCCTCCATTCAGCAACTGGTCAAAGTTTCAAGCGGTTTACAGCTCGTAGAGGCTCAAAAACAATCAGTTTCCATTTTTTTTCGCTCCTTTTTTGGCATTCCAGGGGCCGCTCAGCCAAAACGAAGCCCACTTTTATGGTTCATGGGCAAGGCCCTACAAAGTGCAAAGAACCATTTCGAAAAAGCGGGGCACGCCCTGAACGACCTCCCTTGTAAGACCTGTGAAGAAGCTGTTAGGGCATCGAAATGTTAGGAAAATGCATGGCGAACACTAGGAGGGAGACCCCGGAGTCAGTGAGCTATTCAGTATGCTACCTGAACGGGAGAGAGTGATGAACCAGGGAGCTGAGTCACTCAATGAGGATGAGTTCAAGTTGTGTGTTGACCCGAAACTGGGATGACTCAAAACTAGGACTTCCTCTTGGAGCGTAGCTGATGATATCCAGGTCGCGGAATCGCGCACAAAACAGCTAGCGATTCTAGCTTGCTGGCTCAGCACCCACGTGAGGTTCACATTAGACGTCAAATTTTTATGACCTCAGGAACCATTTTCCGCCTAGGTTTTATCTCAAAAATTCAGAGGCGGATAATGTGTTTTCCTTTGCATCATTTTCATGAGGGCTACTGAATAAATGGGTGCCGTTCTTTAATTAGAACTGGTAAATAAAGGAAGTGGTCAGACAGTGATCCTCAGCTCTCGAAAGAAAATAGTTTGTCGATTGCCAGGTTCGTAGGTGTAGGCGGTGCTCCTCCCAACACAATAAAATCCGAAAAAAAATTCTGTCAAATGAATTTTTACTCTTCTTTCGTCCCCGACCGATATTCAGTGTAATTCTACTTTTAAGGTACACCAAAAATGGCTGTGGTTTGGGTCACTGGATTGACCCATGATGGGGTAACGGAGCTCTACCACACGGATGATCAGTTTCTGAACTTCTTTACTAGAAATAAAAAGAATTTCGACAACTCATTACTCATTTTTACGGCAGATCATGGACCTCGCTATTCTGGCGTGAGTCTGCTGTCTTTGTTCAGTTAACTTGAACCAAATGACAAATTGGCGTCTTCATAAAACCATTACTTGTCATTCTTGCATTCCTGCTTTGCTTGTTCGCTTCTTCGCTTTACTAACCTATTCTTTTCTCCATCAATTAATTCTGCGTATTCACCACATCACTTCAGGCGTATTCAGCACAGTAATCGACCACTTCCAGATCGAAGCTGTTCGTCTTGGGCGATATGAAAACCGGAATCCTTTACTACTGGTAGCCCTTCCAAGAGTGATGCGGAACACCGAAGTACATGAGGAACTTCGAGCCAAAACGATGGAGCTTATGACCCATTTCGATATCCACGCAACATTGGTTGACTTCCTGCATGTGATTTTGATTCAGTTCCACGCTAGATAACACTAATTTCATGTCTTATCACCGCTTTTGTACCACATATTGATCGCTAAGTAACTGATGACATTATAGTACCAGCCAAAGGCGAATTTCTCTGACGCAACCGAGCGCAAGATGCTTCCACATAGCAAAGGATCCTCGTTGCTGCGAAAGTGGAAAGGTCCAAGGAACTGTCAAACGCTTCCGATTCCATTCGAATACTGCATTTGCCAGTATGAAAAGAAGAATGTGACGTAAGCTGTCAGAAACATGATCGTTACAATCGTCCTTCTTCCGTGTTCTAGTAGGGAATGTCTGCTTACCGAGAATGATTATTACAACAGAATTATTTGGAACTGTTTACAACTTTTTTCTGCTTGAATTCTAAAAGGTGCATGGGTTGGAACACAAATGTAAACAAGTGACATAATGTCACGTATCTTTGGGGAAGTACGTCTCGGTCGCTATCTTTTACAGCAGTTGAAGTACAGACTTTTTGGAGAGTGAGTAGTTTTTCAGCTTAGAAAAAAGAATATCATAACAACGTTCGCGACAGCGTCTCTTTATTTTAAATTCCAACTCACTCTAAGTGCAGCACAGAAGGCTCGATCTAGGAATGAAGTATGGGGTAGGGTAGGTGAGTTTGTGCACGAGTCACTGTTGACTTCAATAATTTCCTCATGACAAAGTTATGCTCTAAGATGAGGAACGTGGCAGACGTTCTTCTGCTATATACGACGCTTTTACGGGTGGGGGGAGGAAGATTCATGCACAAATGCAAAAGCACTTGCTGGGGATCTCGGTGCAAGCATTTCGACTGTTTCGGAGCACTTTTGAGTGAGGAGTAGAAAAGCTCGAAAATGGGTACCACGCCAATTGGGCGAGCAGAGCACGAGCAGTCGGCGGCATAAGCTAGCACAGACACCAACTCTCAGCAACAGGAATGACCCTTTTCAGGAACCTCTCGTGACCTGCCATGAAAAGTGGCTTTTGCGTCAACCAGGAAGTTTTATCTCAGTGGTTGGATTCGCAAGAAGGTTTGGCAAGGCTCTTCAGACCGAAAATGCACCGAAACGTGTTCACTGCTTGGTGATCTGTGACTTGTTCTATTCACTATCGGATCGTGTGCCTTCGGCGAGCGATCCTTCTCGGGCGTGTGAAGTAGGTAACGCCCCCCCCCCTCTCCCCTGGTGGACAGTTTTTTTTTGTAAGGGCAAGAAGTGGGAAGTCGGTACTGGATGTCTGATGAATGAGCTGAAGTGGAAATATGAGTGTATTTGAGTTATTGTAGAATAAATAACAGGTAAATAAACAAATCAGTAAATACAAGAAAGTTACAAATTTTTGATATTGACCCCCGCACAACCATTCCATTCTCTGTTGACTGCTATTTCCATGGGGCTTGAGACGATACTATGAACTTTTGCAGCATTCACCACCGATTCGGGCACGCTTACTCACTGGTTTTCCCCTTACTCCATATGGCTTCATGCTCTCGTCCTTCACACATTATTAGCCACTCGGGCTGCTCAGGATGCGTTTTGAAAATTGATCCTTGGCACACTTCACTCCTGCGCACACCCCGCCCATTGTAGGCAGAGCCTAGGTTACCTTGTATGTGCTCTGTAAATGTTGGCCCATGCCACATCCATCCCAAGCTTGATCCGTTCCCTAAAAGTGATTTTCCACATAGTCCCCAATTTTTGAGCGGTCATACAGACAGACATACAGGAGGCAGGAATAGCTGAATGATTAAGAGTGTGGACTCATGTCCGCACCCTGGGCCACGAGTTCAGTCCCTGGGTAAACCATGCCTTCCAAAAATTGGAAAAATGCCGATACCAGCGTCAGGCTCAGGTTGACAGGTCGGCTGATATAGGATTTCGTAACAACATTATGAAAGATCGCAAAGATGTCAGTATTAACGCTGGGACGTCACCTGAACAGAATCCTCGCCCGAGTGCTGTGGTCAGTATGCGAGGGCTACCGAGGGGTGAACGACCTCGGCCAAAGAAGCTAGTTCGAATAGGGACCCTGAACGTGGGGTCGCTTACCGGGAAGTCTCGAGAGGTTGTCGCCCTTATGAGTCGCAGGAATATCAATTACAGGAAACGCGGTGGCAGAAAGGAAAGGCTCATGAGACTGGGGAAGGGCTCAAGCTCTTTGACGACGGAGGAGGCACCATACAGAATGGTGTGCCAATAGCGATGGCAGAATCCCTCAAGGTCTGTCTCCGTAAACAGTGATTACCAGGCTCTAGTTCCGCTCATTGCATAGAGAATATGTGTTATGAAAGCGCTTCAAATTTTCTTAACGAGTTCTCTCGCTATGGCACAACAAACGAGTTTTTGGGTGGCTTAGAATTACGCCCATCGTTAAGCCATGTTGTTGTTTTAAGCCAACTAGGTTTTTAGAAATGTGCAAGGTTCTGGAAACAGGAATTATTGCGCTTTGTGAAGCCGTTTTTATTTCACTGGAGATCGTGAGATTGATAGGAAAGAAGTTTTATTTCTTTACCAGTCGGATCGCCCAGCTGTCGCCGGGCGCTCCTCCTTCTGTGACATGGCCCGGCTTCGCCGGGGGCGCGGATTTGCTGCGTGCTAAGTTACGGATCGTTGACCAACCACACTGTTCAAAGGAATGTTCTGCATCAGCCAAGAACTGAAAAGCAGCGCCCGTTTTGTCAAGACGCAGAAGCAGCAGCAGCGCCCGCCGCATAAGGAGGAGCGCCGGCGTTAGCGAGCGATCCGACTGGTACGTTCATAACCTACATAGACGGGAATAGAGCAGCCTGTTAGATCAGCCGCTGAAGCATCGTACTGATTCATGCATTCCCCCCTCTTAAAGCGTCTTGCTTTGGAATGCACTCCCGCATTCAGCAGTGGAACGCTTTAAATGGCCCTCACTAAGGTTGTTGATGGAAGATAATTGTGGTAAGAGTGATAAAGTCAGTTGCTGTTCATAACATCTCTGTAAACAAACCACATGCATTTGGAATAGAGCTAGCTTAGCGGTCGTACATGATGTCGTTACTAATAAGCAGTGAGGAATGAGTTCTGTTGGAATCATTGAGATCGTTATACTTGAGTCATATCGATCGCATTGTTGTTGTGAGCGGTGAAGCGGATTTTCCCATGTTACTTGTCACTTTCAGCTCCTATAACATCCGTCACCCGCCAATAATATTCCCGTCCCATATCACTATCATATCACCCTAAATCACTTCTCGAAATCACGCTCCCACCGTTGCTGTAACCTGCGTTACGTAATTTGGTGATCATCCTCTTCCGAGACCCCTTATCGGATCTTATCAACTGTTATCACTTTCTGTCACCCGCCAATAATGTTCCCGTCCCACACCCTATATCACCTCTCGGATCCAAGGTCCCACTGTTGCCGTAACCTGCGTTACGAATTTGGTGATCCTCCCCTTCCGAGACCCCTTATCGGATCTTATCAACTGTTATCACTTCCTGTCACCCACCAATAGTGTTCCCGTCACACCCCTACATCACTTCTTGGAACCAATGTCTCACTGCTACTGGGACCGGCGCTATGAATTTCGTGACAAAGACAGACGGACACACACACACACACGCACGGACATAGCGGATTATATGTAGTAGGATGAGGGTGTCCACAATCAAAACAACATCGTATGGCCTTTTTTATTATGGATCAATTTGCAATTTTTCTAGCGGTTGTTTTCTTATCTGTTGTTGTCTGCGTGCTTCCACTCGAGCGTGCGCTACGCACCCCCTCACCGGACCCCTTCCCTTGCACATGCTCAGGTCCGGCTGAGCACGTGCAGGGGAAGGAAGCAGAGGGGAGGGGTCACTCGGTGCCCCCCCCCCTCGGCTTCACCCACCCTGCCCCCGCGTGCAATGGCTCGGAGTGTACCGAATGGTTGTCTTATATATGCTGTTATCACAATCAAAACATTGGATTGATACATCTGCACCGATGGGTTCCCGGTTTGGCTAGCGGTCGTTTTCTTCTTTCACTAACCTGTTTAATCCTGTGAAGCACTTTGCGGACGGACAGACATACAAACCGACATACATACAGTCGTCATCCTTGCACTTGATAGTCAATGTCAGTGCGGCTGCGTGCGGCGCGGTCGCCCGCACCCGTACTGCACCAATCGTTGAACCAGGAAGTGACATTACTGTATTATATCCTTCGTGTTACTCGTTTTCTATCACTTTTTGTCGCATACGCGTTTCAACGAAAAGGCTGAGAAGGCTTCAAACAGTGTGCACGCTCCTTCTCGCCGACACGCCCCTATCAAGTGCAAGGATGACGACTGTACATACCGACAAACCGACACACAAAGTTTCTGCTTTATAGAATGTAAGGATTTATTTATTCATTTTACACTGTAACAGTGAGCCCAAAAATTATTAAAACAATGCTCAAATACTCGTTTGAGCTATTCTCGTCCGAAGCTCGAAAACTTGCGTTTTGCCACTAATCCACAAAACCCAGCCAAAATATTTCTCAACTAGAGAAAGTTTCAGCAACGGGTAGTAAGAAGACGTAACGGTAGAGACATTGCTTCAACATGCCACCTTCCGCTTCTCGAAGTCCCACACCTAAAAAAGTCATGACTCCCAGAAGAAGCCCGCGATTTTCATCATGTCATCATCCGTGTGTGCTCCAGCGCCACTTGGCGCTGCGATCTCAACGTAGCCGCAAGCTCTTGCAAATCTTTACGTATATAATCCTCATCGTCACAGCGAGCAACTATAGCCGAAGGGTTGTACCGGGGTCGTTTTCGGTCGTAGTGACACCGCCATTTCACATATGCTGTCCCTTGGTTCACAAGGGCAAAGTATGGTCAGGGGGCGCGCCGCAATGGTTAAGCACAGTGGCGAAAAAGATCCGTAACTTCTCTCCCAGGAGCGTTTAGCAGGTTTTAAAGCAGATTTGATATCTGCAACCGACGACGTTCATACCAGTATACACTTCATCCTGAATGGCCATGACAAGTTAGTATCCTTCCGTTGTGAGAAAGGCAACAGGGTATACGTTCCGTTTCTTCACTAATTCATGACGGCGTTGTGGGCGGCTATCGCTTATCACCGCCTACTTTTGAGCTTGTGACTTGCACCTTTCTTCAGATGTGTTTCGCAATGCTCTTCACAGCAAAAAAAAGTTCCTATCATTCAGTGACTGTACAAGATCTGAATGTCGTTGCTTTCGCGAATGAGCCGTGCGCTTGTGACCCTCCTCGCTGTCAAACACGCTTCCCGTAGTGATTTCGAACAACGGCGTACCTGACCTTGAGAGCATAATTAAAGGCATTTGGCACGATAATTCCTTAAGACGACTAGGATCAATACTCCTGGCAGGATAGAATTCCGCGACCCTGGGCAGGCGCTGCATAGCGGTTTCCCCGAGGAAGGTGCCCTTATAAGGGCCCTATCAAGCCACAACTTTACGTCCCAAACGCCCGCCACGCCCGCCCGCCCACAAATGGACGACCGTTCCTGACGCTCGTATTCATTCATTTGCTAACAAGGGAACCCCAACAGGTCGATCCGGCCATTTGCAGTGAGATGTATAAATATGGACGTGTCTTGAGCCGCCGAATCCAAATCTGCCCTCCGATTTTGCGGAACGATTCTCCAAAGGGAGTTACGGACCATTTAATCTTAGCTCCGTTTGCTCAAGTTGAGAAGGATAACTGCATGCGGCAAGCCGCCGATGGCCTAGTGGATAAGTGCATTGCTTCAGAGACACGAGGTCGAATGTTGGAATCCTTGGCTATCGAAATCTTTTGCTTTTCATTCAAAACACTTGGTATGAGCCCTCCGAAATTTCTATTTGGCCATTTCGCCTAATTTCTTGATTAGTTGCCAACGAAAGGCGGGCGATTCCCCATGTAGGGTTCCTCTTGAAAACTTTTTTATTATGAGGATAACCACATGTCACAAGGGTTTTTGCAATGAAATACCATCATATTCATGTTCAGCGGGTCAAACTACCCATGGGGACAAGTTTCTAGCCGCGTAGTTTCTAGTTAGGTCGAAATATCAGCCGAGTCTGATATTTCGATAACTTGGAAAATGCGTGCTGTTTCATGGGTAATCAGAAGCAGAGGGGAGCTCACCTACCATCGGTGAATGGTCTCGAGATGGAACTCCCTCGTGGTAAAGAGGACGATGATGCAAACGGCAAGAATAAGTAAGCCGGGTAATGTCTTTGCGAAAAGGCACGATGAAGAGGTATTTAGCTTGAAGACCATTAGCTATATTCATAACCCATTTTCTCGAAGATGAGTTAGAACCTCGGATTTCGCTAGGGTGACGTCTCTAGGGGTTATTTGACCCCCTGAACACGAATATGATACCTGTTTTGCGCGAAGAGCGCTGTGAGTTGCGCTACAGGTGCTAACGCTTTGGCGCTGGCGCGCCCGGAAGAAGAAAAGCAATAAAGAAAAACCTCACAACTCCGCTCAGAGAATCGTTCCGCAAATTTTAAAGATAGTCTTGTGTTCATCGTGGCAAGATGAGTACAATGATGTACATTTCGTTGCAAATGGCCGGGCTGACGTGTTGGCCTTTCCTGGTCAGCTTGTGCAAACACAGCAAAGATTAAATGGTCCGTAACTCCCTTCAGAGAATCGTTCCGCAAAATCGGAGGGCAGATTTGGATTCAGCGGCTCAGGACTGGCCGGATCGATCTGCTCGGGTTTCCCTTGTAAGGAAGTTATGAAGCGAAGGGATTGGTATGAAGCGGCCGTGATGCTGCATGCATATATGGGTACACATATGCAGCCGTATCTTCGGTAGCGGTGATTGGCAAGATGCCTACGGGAAACTCGTCCGAAATCGATTTTCAAGTCACTGAGAACGGAGGCTTTTTCTTCGCAGGATTTTGACCGTTTCACTCCGTTCTTTCGCCATTTCCCACAACGCCCTACTAGCATTTTAGGCTAAGTAGGAAACCATCCTGCCAACTGCCTTTAAAGGCAGAAGGACAGCTCAGATCTGGGAACAATGCCTTATCTTGTCACTGTACACTTCACGATAGAGTACTATTGAGAACAGGGGAGTGTATAAAGCACTACTATTAGTGAAGTCGGTTTGGAGAAAAATTGTAAAGTTCTGACTAATTCGATTGAATTCTCTTGGCTCGATTGCAACGTCACATGGGGTTGCAGTTTCAGAACCCTTATTCAGGGACGAGTCGTTGAAGCGAAAAATTGGGGCATTTGTGGCGGAAGAACTCAATCGTGAGTTGGAGGAAACGGGTTATGGGATGAAATGCTTGAAGCAGGAATATAAGAAGGTAAAGCGTGAATGATTCGGTCAACTAGCAAGTAAGGACATTACGAATTGTAAGTTCTGATGTTTCCAGGCCATCGACATAGAAGAACTACGGGACGGCGAGAATACCATTTACACAGTGTACGTTCAGCTGCAGCCTTCAGAAGGGCTTTTCTCGGTGCGAGTTTGCTCCCTTATTTCGTCTTCCCGGTTTTCGCTCCACAATTATTTACATTGCCGTGATTTATTACATTCATTTCCATCACCACGGTCCTGGTAAGCTCAAAAAGGATACAGGTAAGGTGGCTGTTTTGAATTTCATATCACGAGGAGAATTCTTGTGCCGAGGTGCTGAAGCTGCTCAGCCTGAATGAAGGCCATGTTAATAAGCTCCGTGTTGGCCACTCCAACTTGCTTCGCTTCGAACGCAATTCCAGAACCTATGTCCTTCCATTGCTTCAGGCGACTAAAAGAAGTTTCCAGTGGAACGAGCTTCTTTCGCAGAATTTGCATATGGTTGACGAGCAATCTCAATCAGTTCTGTCTAGTAAAAACAATGGGCTACGCAAAGAAGCACGTGATGTGAGAGACATCTTTAATGCCGTTAACAATGCTAGTCTAATTTTTCTTGGCGTGGTGACTTTACCGGGTTTCGAGGCATATATAGGAATACAGGTCTGTTTCCAATTATTTTCGTGCTTCGCCACTAGCAGTTCCTCAGTTCTCACTTACTTCTGCTACTGCTATATCCTGTGTCCACTTGTCGCATGCACGTAGGCAGAAGTATGTATAGGAATCCATCTTCAACATTACCAGCAAGGTACCCTTATCCGAGATGGCAGACACTGACGATGTAAATACGCCGATCATTTCCTTTGTCTGGGTAGAGGAAGACTAGTGTGTTTTAGATGTCGCTATCAGGATTTCGATGTCAGGATAGGTCTATGGACAAAATCGCAATCCCTAGAATGGTGCTAACATTGCCTTTTCCCCTTCACCCTTACCGTTCTGAATGCTAATGGTAAGACTCATTTGCGGAAAACCTGCACCATAATGTAGCAGTTAGAAATGAGCTCTTGGCGCACTACGGCACTGCGATGAGGCAGTGTCGCCTTCGTTATGAGGGCATAGAATACTAATCGCGTATTCTTGATATGCAACTTTGGTACAACCTGTTTGCTTCTGTGAAAGAGACTAACTTTACCAGGGAAGGCGTCAACACGTCTACGCGGGATCCGCTTTTAAATCGCTATATTAACTGTCATGTTGTTGTTTTTTACAGTGCAGATAAATCTTCGGATAGATTGGAGCCTCTCAACTTGTTGTGGTACCTGAGCACATGGGTAGTATCAATGCAGTGGCGCAGCACACCGCCTTGTCAACAACCATGGGGCAAAACAGAACGCCTTCCAAACAGACCACATCGTTGTTGGGGATCCCCAACAGGGGAAGGGGTTCGCAGTTGAGCTTTTTTGGTAGTTGATTTTTCTTGTTTCGGGAACGTTGTAAAGGTGCAGGGGGTCGTATTCCCATTCCGACCTTCTGAGAGAGGCTGCTAACATTTCGTGGCTTTCCTGTTTCACGCGTACTATATACCCCTTGCCCCCACGTCAGCTGGATAGGAACCAGGGGTGATAGCATCCCCCTAAAAAAGGGGTGGGTATCGCACGGACTCGACCAAAATCCTCAATCAATGACATGCCCTGCTTCCAAAGCCATACCACGATTCTGAACGGATGTTGAGTGCATGGCGTGTCGTATAACAGGAATGATGAACATCGAATTCCTCTGATCTTACTGAACACAGAAGAAGATGATCTACAGTAGTGCCCGTTTTCAAGTAATGATGTGAAGGAACATAACAATTTTGCTAAGAGAGTTCTGCGTGTAAATCTCAATGTTTTTTTATAGGCCCAAGTCTTATCCACTCCGTCGGGACTGCAGCTGAGCTCCGGATTTACAAGGTGGGGACAGTACGGTTCTATGGGTGAATGCGTCCTCGATCCACCACGGCCTTTATGTCATTGCCGAGGCAAAAAGCCGGCCAATTCTTTTGGATGATTGAGCTTCGAACAATTTCATTTTGTTTTCGAGAACCTCTATGTCTTTACTAGGTAATTAACAAGCCCATATGGCTCATAATAATGCCTTGAAACTGTGATATCATCGAATATGCAACTCAGTTTTGCACTTTACTGGATTCTTTCCTTTTCACTCTTGGAGTCGTACTGGAGAAGTATGGAACATAGCCTTAACTGGTCATAATGGCCTCAAGCCAATGATCACTTGCGGCCCCATTTCCCCTCTTTCGGTGCACAGTATATTCAAACAAGGACCGAAATAGTATGTAGCAATTCCTTATCCCTCCATGGTCAGCGACAATGGAAAACCTTCATGGGGCGCTGTAAGACAGCTTTCATTCTCAAAAAGCTTCTTAGTCCCATGAAAGTCGATTTTGTAAGGAGATATCCAACCGGTGTGACCAGTAAGTGTGTGGGTGGTGTGGATCGAATACGTCATATAGTGAGCAGCTTTATTGACAGCCGACTGAATATCACGTCTTGGTGGAAGTCCTCCGGTGAGTCGGTCGTGGTCCTGTAGCCGCCGCCGGGTGTCCTGCCGTCCGCCAGTCACTGACCGCCTAAGCAAAAAATGGAGGTAGGATCGTGGAAAAAAATGCTGGGGACGGATAGCAGAGCCCTACAGCGAGCAACAAGAAGAGAAGGACCTATGTGGAGAAGATCCAATAGTGGGGTTCAAGACTAACAGAATTGTTCTGGAGAAGCACATCGGGCCTTCTATCCTTGTAATGTTTCAAACTTCTATTATCCATTCTTTCATCTGTTCTTGTGCCACTCAGCCTCTACTGTTTTCTATGATCAGTTCTGTTGAAGATACTCTAACGTAGTCAGCTTTCTTGTTTCAATGCCTGCTAGGGGGCAATCGCAACACCGCGGGGACTTATGGGGGCAATCGCAACACCGCGGGGACTTATATCTCGATATCTCTGAAATGCGGTAGGGTAGGCTGCGTACTTCAAGTAAATGTGGCGGTGGCTGTGCTTTTGATGAGATATTTTTTATTTTGACACAATTGTGGTCATGTCTCTGTCCAACACTGACCAAGATGACAGTTATTCCGAACTGGTATACCCACGGGCAACCCATTCTATGCCATGT
>MU966907.1:15317-25584 GCA_036418165.1 Cooperia oncophora | reverse complement strand
AGGTGCCCTTATAAGGGCCCTATCAAGCCACAACATTTACGTCCCGCCCGCCCGCCCACAAATGGACGACCGTTCCTGACGCTCGTATTCATTCATTTGCTAAGCAAATTATGAAGCGAAGGGATTGCGGCCGTGATGCTGCATGCATACATGGGTACACATATGCAGCCGTATCTTCGGTAGCGGTGATTGGCAAGATGCCTACGGGAAACTCGTCCGAAATCGATTTACAAGTCACTGAGAACGGAGGCTTTTTCTTCGCAGGATTTTGACCGTTTCACTCCGTTCTTTCGCCACTATACAGCGCCCTACTAGCATTTTAGGCTAAGTAGGAAACCATCTTGCCACTTCAAGGTGTTCTCCCAGATTTGCCGGCTGTGTGTCACTTAGTGACTATAATTTTATAACTAAACGCCACTATCCACAATACGCGGTTTGTCTTCAACTGTAATCAAGTTTTCCCTTTTAAATGAACATGCTCGGAGACATGTCGAATGCGTGGCGCACCCCTGAAGTGGATTGAATTGCACCAGCTATGCATCCTCTCCAAATGCTAGAGCCAAATGACAAAACTACAATACGCTACATTGTTTGGTGCTTCTAATGTATTGAATAGACAGGTTACGTATTCAAAAGCCATCATGACGTCGTGGGAATGGTTTGCGCTGCATTTGCATCGAATTTTAACGTTGCCCGTTACTCTTGTTCGATTTCCTACCCTTTGATAAATTCATTTTTTCTCTCCTGTTTGGTATTTAGTATCTTCAGCAATAGAATCACCGATACGTGGTTTAATGCTGGGCAGTGGCTTGACGGCTTTCACTCTGAACTGGTGATACTAGTGGTCAATGAATGGGGTCAATGAATCGAAGGAGGTGATACTAGTCAATGGGGTCAATGAATCGAAGGAGGTCGTCTTTGAGGGTTTTGCAATGATTTGGTTTTCGGGTATGTGACAAGAGAATCGTAATTGCCGCGCCAGTGGGCGCGCGTGCGACGTCGCGCCCGCTGATGACGACGATTTTAGGTGGTATTGGTCTAGAATAGACAATGTATGAACAAAAATAGACATAAGTGTTTATGTCTTTGTCTACGTGAAATCTGATGCTCCAATCGAAAGGATAGTGCAAAATAGGGAAACATCGCGTCCATCGCCGCGCGCGACGGAGCGGCAATTGTCGATTCTCTTGCCCGTCTCGTTCGGTTTTCGACCCCCAACCGAATGCTAGTCAGAGCGTGGGGCCTATGGTCGGCTATGAAAAGATAAAAGCGCAGACCGATAGATGTGCCTTTTGCATCTGCCCGGTTCTTCAATAATAATAATAATTTAATAGGAGGTTAATAATTTAATAGGAGGTAATTTAATAGGAGATAATAATCAATAATTCAAGAGGAGGTCAGGCGGCATATAATAAGAAGGAGACGCTGGCAATAGGTGTTCGATTGTTCTGGACCCTTTTTTGGGCCGCTGCTGCCTGAATCCAAAGATGTCCTACACAAACATCGACATTGAATGCCTGCGTTTGGTCAAGCTCTTTCCGGAACAGCATGCCTTACAAGATCCAGAAAACCGGGGAAAAGTCATCAGAGTATTGATCTCAGAGTTGGCTTAGGCTGGCAAGTACTAGGCACCGGTGCAGCCACTATGTGCGTATTGTTCTCGTGGTGGTACCAGGTCTCATGTTTAGTGATGATCGACTTGAGAAAGTCTTGCCCATGCAATTAGACAAGTCTTTTGAAGACACCGAAAGGTGCTCCTCCAGTGCATGCACTATTCATCGAGACAGCTTTTTTCTTTGCGGTAGTTCAGTCCATTCAGATGAGGAACAATTTGGTGTCGCTTCGGAAACCTCGTAGCAGTATCCAGGTGCGGTAGACCCATGCAAGTGAGGACCATTATAAACGGTGCTTAGACACATGTAGGCGGGGACCTTTATCCACGGTGACTACGCACCTAGGATGAGGTTGACTTCCTCAGCTCATACCGCCTCCCACGAGGCACTTCGACTATGCCTTACAGCCCGATTACTAGTGCCTCACCTTTACATAGCACTCTTTTTTGACCGTCCGTCTCGAAGTGGCCTGTAAAATACTATCGTAAACCGCGTATAGTGTTGTTACACTCTGAATCCCTGACATGTGGTAGGCGTGGCTGCGTAACCTTAACTGAATGTGACGATCTCTGTGCTTTTGGAAAGATATTTGCTTGACATGATTGTGGTCATGTCTCTCTCCAACACTGATCAAGACGACCGTTGTCTCAAATTGAAATATCCCACGCGCCACCCTGTACTCACCTCAACCCGTTCTGTATCACCTCAACTTATTCTGTTCAACGAGAGAAAGTTTGTCTTCTGTTTACTATAAGTATAAATAATGATTGCTCCCGTTTGATCCATCTGAGTTCCTCGAGCGGGCGCCAGTAACGTCTCCATTCGTCCCTGCAACGTGCAAGTGTTGCCCAATGGACTCTCTCTCTCCTCTCGAGGGACACGATGAACTTCATACCATTCGTTCAGAGCTTTCACGAAGAAGTCTGACCATCGCATAGGCGGTCGTCCAGGCGTTCGCTTGACATCCCGTGGAATCCAGTCGGTGATCGCTCTGGTCCAGCGGTCGTCCTCGAAACGCATGACGTGCCCGGCCCACCTGATCTTCGAAAACCTTGGCAAAAAGCGCAGACCTGCGTCTTCAATCGTCGGCGGAGTGCGGAGCTCCGGATTCCCTCTCTCACTTGCGTGTAGCGGGAAACTCCGAGCATCGCCCTTTCGATGGCGCGTTGAATAACGCCGACCGCATGCTCATCCTGCTTTCGTAGAGTCCAAGTCTCTGAGGCGTACGTCAAGGCAGGAAGGACCGCGGAATCGAAGAGGTGGGCACGGAGCTTGGTGTTCTTCGTCTTCTTCGCTACTCCCTCGATTTCTTAGCAGCTCCCGCCCGCTCGCTTCCTCCTGCTCAGCTGGAGCTAGGTCATTCATCATATTGATTTCACGACCTAGGTACACATAGCTAGAGCATTCAGAGATGGTCGTTCCGTTGAGCGTGAATGGGGCATCAGAAACCAATCCGTTTCTCATGAACATCGTCTTCGTTAGATTCAGCCGTAGACCGATTTTTCCACACGCGCAGTCGAATTCAGCCAGCTGCTCGATGTTTGGTGTTATCAAAACGATGTCGTCAGCAAAGCGAGATGGATGGTGTTGCCGACCGTCGATCTTCACTCCCATGTCTTCCCATTCAGTTGACGGTTTGACACGTTCTCTGAGAGAGGCGCTGAAGAAGACGCCGTTTCTGTAGCCGATAGTTCAAAATTCCCGTCCGCCTTTTGCGAGATAAGGAATGTACCAGTGTTGTTGCTGAATGGAGACTGTGCACTACTCTCCAACATATCACACGTATTCAGTGACAACCCGAGTTTGGACAATTATGGGTACAACTTAATATTTTTGATCGGTCGCCTGTCCACGATACGTTTACACTTACGTTCAACATGCCATGATTTAACACCCCAGCCGCATCCCTGTACCTCATCTATAGGGGGGCGGAAAAAAGTCAACTTTTCTTCCTTGGACTTTCGAGGGGCTATAAGACACACTTAATCAAACTCCGATCGGGCATTTTCACAACCATATTGAAGAGCATATTAAATTCTTCTTTAGGTACTCAGTCCTTCCCATTCCAAGTGGGCGAGTGTTTTTCCTATGCCCTTCGAATCCACGTGGTGTTGCAAGCCTGTAGCAGTACAAAGTTTCCAAGAAGGTACGGGTGACGACATGTAGGGAGGATATTCTCCTTGAGTTGCTTGATGTAACCGCCAGCGCTCATCTTCAGCGGGGTTCACGAAGAAAATATCGTTTCTTTCCATTCCAGGTACTCAGGTCCATACCATTACCCCCGCCTTGGCGAAGATGGTGTCTAGACCGTGGCGACGTTGTCGGAGCTGCTCGATGTTGGAGGTCTCCCAGACCGAGAGTACTAGTCTCCAGGTAGCTATCCATGGTGACTCCATACTAGAAGTTTCGCAGCTGTTTGGAGGTGACATGAATTCCAAAGGTCTTCTCCAGTCAGGCTGCGACTGGAGATGACTTCATATTTTGGTGTACATGAAGGTGATGGGCGAGAGCCAGCTCCTGCTTATCGAGGAACATCTTGGGTCTTCCGCCCTGGTACTCGTATCCACGTCCTCTGTCTGGGCTGCAAAAACTTTGCTGATATGTGACTCGGTCGAAGTGACTTTTTTGCCCCCCCCTGTATACATAACATTCTTGGGACATCTAATGAGAAGGTCAAGGGAACTATTAATTCTCATCGCTGCTTGGGTATATGCGGCGAAAATCGTGATTTGTGGGCGTCGCGTGCGATGTCGCGCCCGCTAATGACGACGGTTTCAGGTGATATTGGTAGAGAATAGACTAAAATAGACATAAGTGTCACCATGTCCTTGTCTACATGAAATCCGATGCTCCAATCGAAAGGGTAGTGCAAATTAAGGAAACGTCGCGCCCATTGCCGCGCGCGACGAAGCGGCGATTTACGATCTCTTGCACGTCTCCCGTAGCTGCCTAGTCATTGCTGCGTCTTCACAAATTAACAGCTATTGAATGTTTGATTCGCGCCTTCGGGCCGAAGGCTTCAGGAGAGGTCGCGAGGTGACCTTCAGCACGTGCTTATTTCCGTTTTGCTCAGACATTGTTCACCATGTGCGATCATGGAGAATGGGAGAGAAGATGAAAAAAAGAATTAGTACGTACAAATCAGGTGAATAGAAGAGTACTAGTCACCCTCTTGGACCAAGCGTAGATTTACACCGAAGGAACCCATGCCTATTTCAACCCCTCCGTGGATATTCTAACCCTTCGATCCTGGACGTACCGTAATTGAGGATGGCGTGGTGCGCTCTGCGGAAAATACGCGCCCCACGGCCAAAGTCCTTTGCCGTTATATGATTTCCGATGGATTGAGCAGTTTATTTATTTTGTGTTTATTTCTACGGATGGCTCATTCAATGTAGCCTGACTGGATCAAATACGAGCTCGGATGGATGGCGTTCCGTGTATTGAGGACCATCAACGAGTGACGATCCTAATTCGTCAGGTCGGACCTCGAAATCCCACTGTTTTCAATCGGATCGTCGATCGTTTGGCACGTCAGCGCTCAATACAAGGTAGGTTGTTCGAGTAGTTTTTATTAGTACATCCTTCCTAAATGATTTCCCCTTCTTTCGTGTTGTATAGAGCTGTGGTGAAGCCTGTTTACTTCTCGCTGAAATGTACAACTAAGGCCACTTTTTTCATTGTTGACGAAATATTGCTGCGCCAGTCTTCAGTAATCTCCTGCTCTAAAACCGAATTTTTCGTTTACAGGAGCTAGTGGCGAGAGGGAACAGCGGAATAAGAATTGACCTTTGCTCGCCATAAGAAACTGACCTGTCATGTCATATCGCAGCCTCGCACCCTTAATGCCAGAGCCGCACATCAGTACTGTCGTTCCAAACTACTATATGTCTTTCATGCCGAGATCAAAAGAAAGCCGATCATGGGATAGACCTATCCCTTACGCTCGGGAAACGAAAACTAACGTTCGTCCCGCGACGGGAAGGAGCGTTTTGCGCTTTCGGTGCTTGACTATTCCACTTTATGAGTCTCGCATTGGTGAAAGCTGTAATCTTCTTATGAGCTGGAGCAAGCTCGTCGAGCCACCGCGGTAAATAGTATCTCTATGGTACCGAATTCTTTTACAAGAATTGACTGGTGGTCTATACAAACTTTGGCTGGTATCATTTCGCAGCTTCACGAAGGTCTTTACGGTCTCCGCTTTGATCGCTCGAATACGATGATGGGGGAGTTGCCAAGCGCCCCCCCCGTTCGCGGTTGCAGGCACTTGTCAACCAGACTGTTTCTCGCTGCGAGGACCCAGGGGTATTTTCTCGAGGCCTCCCAGTTAGTTGAAGTGCAAAGTGTGTAAAGGAGGAGGGAACGGAGAAGGAGGAACAAGAAGTGATAAGAAAATGGGGGAGAGATCAGAAGCGTCGCGTTGACAAGTGCCCTGAACGCCTCTCGGTTGTGTTCCCTGTCCCGAACTTGGATGTTTGATTTCAGTGTCAGGTCTCACATTGGCGACCCAGACAGTCCGATTTCATTCATGTGCAGTTCAAACTTAGTTCTTGATTGTCGGCTAACCTTTTCAGGTTTCGTCCTCCCTCTTTTGAGTTTTCTTAGATTTTCCGATTTGGTGGGGCAGCTATTCAATGGGGTAGTCCTATTCCTTCTCGGATCCACTACCAATGCCTCCTAGAGATTTTCACATAAGTCTTCCTTGATTAAAGACAGTCCCCGCGCTCAACCAATTCGTAAACGTCCTCCCTTGTGTAAGTGTTTGGTCATCTGTATTTTTCCAACTTCACAGAAACTAACGAAGGCGCTGTAGCGCTCATAAATGGGCAAGTGGCAGTTCTGACGCCTCCCTGGTTGTCCCACCATCGAAACATGAAACTCTGTTTTCTGCACAGTCGTCCGCGGGGAGTTCAGTTTTTAAATGTTTTTCGTTTCTGTTTCATCATATTTCGCTGATGATGACATGAAGAAACGATCAGTGACTCAGAAACAGGAAGATGTCCCTTTGCTGGCATAAGCCAAATAGGTCCGCAGAACGTTCAGGAAGACTGCCAGATCAGGGTGTTCTTTACATTGTAGCATTTTTTCTTTCCTGCAAAGTCATTTACCGTCTGTAGGTTTATTTAAACGCCGCTGTCCACAATATGATCGCGGTTGACTTTACAAGTAATTCTTATAGGGGCACAGAATCGGTCAGGCGCTATGGAATTGTCGATTGTTTGGCGTTTATCCTTTGCCCGTTGTACTATGCGAAGTAGGTGCGCTACTTATCAGCCCCGAAATCACCTTCGAGCTAGTCACAACTATTATTGGACTGTTCATTTTATGCCATCTAAGTCGAAATAGCTCAATGCATACTTCTAGTTAGCGACAACCCGAAACGCACATTCCATGCTAACTTTGTCACAACTGTGAACGCAGAACTCGTTAGATTTGGGGAGCTCCAGGTTCGTTTTTTTTCTTCATATTGGGCGCTTTCTCCTCTGCCATGTTCATCTCACATACAGGCCCACCGTAGAATATTGGGACTTATTGGTGTGGCATGTGCTCAGTCGCCGACATCTGCTGGTGCGGTTAGGAGAACGGTAGTATATCATTTTCAGTGAATTTCCCTTCTTATTTCCCTATGAAAGATTAGTTGTTAGGTATCTTCGTCACTTGATGATGGCGCCCTACGTCGAAGCGCCCATATTGTTGAGCGTCGACGCTCATCACTAAGCTCCGGCTCAACTTTGGAAGAACTTAAGAGTAACTACGAGAAAGTGAAAGTTAGTGTCGTTATATGTCATCTTTTATTTTCCCCAGTATATCTGATGTTTAAACTAGTTGAACGTTAGGATTCCTGAGAAACTGAACACTTCCTGTTTTCAATTTCAGAACGATTACGCAGCCACACTCGTTGATAGTCGTTGTATCTTGCTAGGATATGATGAGGTATGATTTCATTTATTGCTCCTTGTTTCTTGATTTTGGAAAATTTTGCAGTCGTGTTCGCTGTTGGTGAAGGGGCGTGGGTGACGGGATGGTTCGGCAGGATCTATTTTCCACCCAGTGCTGAAGCGGGTAAAGCGACAACTGGTGGAACGATATGATACAGTCTTGTTGCTTTCTCACTTCAACAAGGTCTGGCGCTGCACCAAACCCATGGCACCCATCATCCGCAACGAACGCATCTGTACTTCAGAACCGCTGTTATCGTTATGCGCACATTGATCGCGCGATGAGGCTGGCATCAGACCTTCGTCCGGTTTTACGCCAGCGTTCTTGAGGCGTATGCCAACGCCAGCGACTAGTAAAGTGTAGACATCGACCTAGCCAAGCGTTTTCGGGGCCAATTGAGCTTGAGAAAAACTGCCCACGAAAACGCTCTGTAAACTGGCATACGCTGGCGTTAGCGAGATCGATATCCATACTTTCCTAGTCGCTGCATACGCCTGGAACGTGTATCATACTTTGCTATGAGAGTATATGCTATAATGTAGCGTTTTCAAGCGTCACGACGTGCGTGTGCCAGCGTTTTCGCACAGCAATTTGATTTTGGAAGAACTCCCACGTAAAGCGTGCTCTACACTGCATACCCTAAGATCGAATACGTACCTTTTCCAGTCGCCTGGCATAATTGCAGACGTAGTCGATATTCCTGGCTCCTAGTAGCTGGTGCTGACGCAAAGTATGAACGCATCTTGACTGGTAATAGCGCGCAGCGGCTAGCTTGTATGTCTACGCAAATGTTGCATCATAAAATCTTTGGATTTTTTTTTGGAAAGTTTTTACCTCAATGCCAAATTTTTGTCGCTACTAATTTCATACCTCCGAGCGTTATCAATGCTCCATGGTTGTCGTAGTATGTGCTTTAACCCTGAAGTTGAACATCTTTGAGTAGCTTGAACGTCTTTCGTATTGCAGCAAGATTTGGCGGCCTCATTTTTTCAGCGATCGAAGAATTTCTCTTCAATAGAATAGAGGAATCAGATGAACTAGAGACGGGTATTCGAGAGTTCATGCGTGCTATTTATTTCGTTTTGGAAAGTAAACGCCTTGATCAGTCGTTTCGAAAAGCTGGTCAGTTGTTTTTGTTTACGTTTAGAAAAACTTTACCTTTTTCGGAAATCGTTGCAAGCACTTACGTTTGGAGGGACTGAAGAGAGTGGTAGGGAGGGACTGAGAAGGTGGTAGAGGAGGTAGCAAAATACGGAACTTTGAGTATCTTAATGGGGATTATTAGAGGGGGTCTCGCATACGCCACGTAAGGTTGCGTTCAGTCCTCGCACGACGCGCGTCGGTGCGCTGTAACGCGCTGCAATTGCAGCAGCGCCCTAGTCCTTCAGACGCGACTGCAGCCGAGGGAAATTGGTCGGCGCCGGTGTCTCGTGCGTTGAGAGAGTATGGGAAAGAGGACGGCACGCGTTGCCTCATTACGAAGTTTCGTATTGATCATCGCTGGCTGCTTGGTGAGAGTGTGAAAGAATGGGAGAATATCAGACTATGTGAATGTGGGCGCTGTCCTCCTGTTGTCCTAGGCTCTCACAACGCAAACGGCCGGCGCCGATCAGTTCCCTTCTGCGGCTGCATTAATCATCCGTCTACAGGATTGAAGCGAACTGAATTGTAGCTGGCCACAGCGCATCGTCGCGCGTCATCGCGTAGTATGAACGCTGCCTAAGCCGAAATGTCCATGAAAATGGCTCGCATTCCTTATCACCTTACTGTGATTGCAAGATTTGTTTTGTTTCTAGGAATGTCCACCGTGTCCGATTTTACCAGAGGAAGAAAAGTTCAGAGTCGGCTTAGAGAACAAAGCGTCGAAGACGTACAAGTATGTTTATCCTTACACTCTAATAAATATAACTGCTTGTGACTCTGCGCTGCATCCATTGAGATTGACCATTGTATCCTCGGTTAGTATTTCCATAAGTAAATATTCATGAGAATGTGGTGAAATGCGATATTTACGCTTTCTCAGTGAACATCTGCTTGTGCGCTATAGGGGTTTTTTCTGCTTCTCTCTATTTACCTCCGAACTGATTATTTTCTCAGAGAAGGGTCTCATTTTGTTTGCTACTGCCCTATGCTCTTCTTAACCAACTCTGCTAACCTACTAATACTTTGAACGAAGAACAGGTTTTTCAGGCGAAAATGCTTGGGACGATCGCGTAAGCAAAACGCTGATTACGCAATGCTAACAGGACTTCCAAAACTGGCGTTAGACTCATATGCAGCATCTATGGACCCTCTTAGATCCTCTAATGACATGCTGTGGTTAGCAGGTTTGTCGAATGTCGGGCTGCGTTCATACTTTGCATCAGCACGGCAGCGTTTTGAGCGTACTCCAGCGACTAGGAAAGTATACAGGGGGGGGCAAAAAAGACACTTCGACCGAGTCACATATCAGCAAAGTTTTCGCAGCCCAGACAGAGGACGTGGATACGAGTACCAGGGCGGAAGATACCCAAGATGTTCCTCGATAAGCAGGAGCTGGCTCTCGCCCATCACCTTCATGTACACCAAAATATGAAGTCATCTCCAGTCGCCTGACTGGAGAAGACCTTCGGAATTCATGTCACCTCCAAACAGCTGCGAAACTTCTAGTATGGAGTCACCCATGGATGGAGACCAGTACTCTCGATCTGGATGACCTCCAACATCGAGCAGCT
>MU966906.1:2660-14556 GCA_036418165.1 Cooperia oncophora | reverse complement strand
CGTAAGAATTTGCCCATAAATGGCAAATATCCATGTTATCCTCATGCAGAGACATTTATGGAGGCGAGGGTAGCAAAACTAAAAAAATGCAAAAATTGGCACGCCGAGGGGAGTCGAACCATCAACACCCACCCTAACGTTACCGGCATGCAGAACCCTCCCACGTATCACTAGGCCATCCGATCATTGTAGCTAACACTATTACAGTTTTTCTCCTTTTACAATTTATAGGCAAGGCTGCTGCCGAAAACTGATTTTTACGTGTAAGTAAGTGATGAGATTATCAATTTGGTACTTAATTTTAGCTGTGGTGCCATTTGACTCCGATTTGCATCCACATCACTCTCCTACGGAATTCACTATGGAAATCCATACAAGGGACGTTTCGCGCTATCCTGCCGTCAGATTGTGTCAGCGCCAGAAATGAGTGTCAGAATCGTGTTCAGGACCATCAATAACCCCTATAGACGAAGAATCGCTCAAAAAAATTTTTCGACCTTTTTTGGGGTGTGTATTCGATTGTGTACACGAGACCCTGTCACGAAATCCTACTTTGCCTGCCTCATTTTAAACCTTCCCATTTACTGATTAGTAAACATAAAACTGATTACTGATAAGGTGAAACATAATAACTGACAACAAGCTGTACCAGTGGGGGAAGAGAAAATCAGACATCCCTCCAGGTGCATTTGGAATTTTGGAAACTTAAACGACTCTGTTCTGCGGCTGGAGGAGAATGACACCTTCGTCGGTGAGCACCCGCTAGGGGTCGACAAAGGTCCACGATGGTTGTTCACGTATTCCACATGCATCCAGACTTATAACTGCATGGAAGGACCTTTGGTGCAGCGAATTTGCGATGCGGCTGCTCGGCGGCGCGCTACGTCATCTTTACGTCACCGCCCTTGGCAAGGTGTGGGACTTCGGTCATAATCGTCGACCAAATGGGCCGCCTTAACCAAAGACGGTCGGAAAAAATTTGTTGCAGTGATCTTCGTCTACGAGCGGGTTATTGATGGTCCTGAACACGATTCTGACACTCATTTCTGGCGCTGACACAATCTGACGGCAGGATAGCGCGAAACGTCCCTTGTATGGATTTCCATAGTGAATTCCGTAGGAGAGTGATGTGGATGCAAATCGGAGTCAAATGGCACCACAGCTAAAATTAAGTACCAAATTGATAATCTCATCACTTACTTACACGTAAAAATCAGTTTTCGGCAGCAGCCTTGCCTAATTGTAGGAGAAAACTGTAATAGTGTTATAATACCGAGTCGCGGATCCTACAGGTAAGAATTTGCCCATAAATGGCAAATATCCATGTTATCCTCATGCAGAGACATTTATGGAGGCGAGGGTAGCAAAACTAAAAAAATGCAAAAATTGGCACGCCGAGGGGAGTCGAACCATCAACACCACACCAACGGTCCGATTGAGACCCTGCCACGCCTACTCACGTAGGCCATCCGATCGTTGTAGCTGAACACCGCTCCCATCATTGAAGAAACCATCCGACAAGCCGCCCAGAGGCGTTCGCTGTCAATCACGTGCCGCAAATAAGACCCCATTCGCGACTACTTTCCTCCTCGATACCTATAGTGCCTTTATAAGGACCCACTACTCAGCCACTGGTCAAAGTTGGAAGTGATTTGGAGCCCATAGAAGCTCAAAACCAGCCCGTTTCCTTACATTTCTTCTTCACTCCTTTTTTGGTATTCAAAGAGCCATTTAGGAAAAATGAACGTCAGTTTGGTAGTCCATGAACGTGCCCCTACACAATGCAAAAAACCGTTTTCAAAAAGCGCGCCATGTCCTGAACGACCTCCCTGGTAAGTGGCCCTATAAGTTCCATAAGAAAACTACATACAGAACGTCTTGTGCTGTCCAACATTTTGGTGAAAAACAGCTGCATATTTCAACCTGGTTGTTGTTGTCTGCTGCCAATTTCAAGACTCTTTAAGAGCCAATTTCATGAGTTTTTCATAGTAAGAACATCCCAGTCGAAGTTACATCATTCGACTCCTCGGGAAAAATGCTACCTATCCAATATGGAGAATCACCTCATAGAGCTTTCTATGACATTTCGCAGTTTTCCCCGGCTTTCTTCTCTATCAGCGATCAATCGACCTCCTAATTAGTCATCCAACCGAGGTATCAGGGCACCAGTATTGATCGAGTAAGCCCCTAATGTCCAACGACCCATAGTGGGGTCGTCTTCTGTTCACTAGTCTTTGCCTGAACAGACCGCTACGAGTGCCTCTCCGAAAATTTGTTCATATTTTTGAAATTTCAATTTTCGTCGCTTTTGAAGGACATTCTACTTTCCTGGATGTGAGTAGGGTTCCTTCAAATAGAGTTATGGCAAGCATTCTACAGATTAGTTCATCTGACAGCCTTGGTTGGAATCCGTTTTATTCAAATGAGTTGTAAAATCTCATGCACATTCTGCTCCTAATCTGTGTGATTGATGTGCGACAAAGGTCCTTAGGTAAACAAGCGCAGATACCGCCCAGGTCAACAGCTGCGATCGGATGACGGCCTTTGTAAAAACGATGGAGAAATCAACCAAATTAATATATTGCTGTGTGGCATGTAAATAATAGTTATCCGGGGTAACTTGTAAAAAGCAAGTTTCTGGTGATTTTTGGAAATTCAAAACTATTACACTTAACTTTTCCATTGCCTCCAAGCACAGCACTTCTGTTGCCTTAGAAATCTTACGGGATCATAGAAGATCATCACGGAAGATTCGTTTCGACGGAAACGCCAGTAAACCAATGCATAGCAGGGATTTTGTATTGGAAGCGTTCAAATTTCATAAAATTTATGAAATTTTGATGAAAATCGAAATCTAAATATGAACAAATTTTCGAGAACGGCAGTCCTCGCTGGTCTGTTCAGCAAAATAGTGAACAGAAGAGACCACTATGGTCGTTGGCATTAGTGGGTCTGATCAATACTTGTGCCCTGATACCTCGGTTGGATGACTAATTAGGAGGTCGATTGATCCGCTGATAGAGAAGAAAGACCTGGGCGGAAAACTGCGAATGTCAATTAGAAAGCTCTTATGAGGTGAATTGCTATATGGATAGGTAGCATTTTTCCCGAGGAGTCGAATGATGTAACTTCGACTGGGATGTTCTTACTATGAAAAACTCATGAAATTGGCTCTTAAAGAGTCTTGAAATTGGCAGCAGACAACAACAACCAGGTTGAAATATGCAGCTGTTTTTCACCAAAATGTTGGACAGCACAAGACGTTCTGTATGTAGTTTTCTTATGGGTCTTATAGGGCTGCCGCTAGACGCCTCGGAAGATTGCTGTTTTGAAAACGCTCAAAATCGCGTATTTGCCCGAGTATCGCACGATGTGCTCATTTCAAGTAGCTGAAAAACCCTTCTTTTTGATTTTATTCTTGAATTGGCGGCGAGAGACGCGTTAGGGGATAACCAGGGCTCATTGCATTAGGCCAGGCGTTGTTATTCGTGTGGTCCCAACGTGAACCATGTGCCCTGCCCAGAAATCTTTTCAGACTGAAAAGGCTATATCGTCCCAAAATAATATTGAGCGAAACCCATCAGTTTTCAGGAAAATTGGCACCTTAATGATCAGCGTCATTTGATGAACTCAACTATCTGATTTTCAATCAATTCTTACGCGATACAGTACGTTATTTAATTCCTGAATGATTTAATTTCAAACGATTACCCTCTGGTTACAATATAGCGAGACTCGCTCGCTAACGAGTGTCCTCAGGTACTCCGATGGAAAGCGGAGTTGAATTTTTAACGTTTCTACTTTTTTAAGACATCATCTTACAGAACTCGACGAGCTGAGTCCAACAGCGTAAGTTTCTAATGGGAAAAAATGTACAGGAAGTAGAGTGATGCAGAAAAAAAGAACACCGAAAAAGAAACTCGGACTAGCGTTTTTTTTTGCTTTTTCGAAGAGTTACGGCGAGTATCGTAGTTGATTACCTTTGCCTCCTAATTGGCTCGAAGTCACCCTGTTTTTCTCGGACGCTAGACTGTAAAGAAACAATGATTTCGAAGTGATCTTTTCAAACTTAAATTTTCAACCTCAAATTTTGGTATAAAAACCCTATCATTGGTGATACCAAAATGATCGCGGAGTCATGCTGTTTCCATATATGTCGGTAATTCTGACTTTGAAACACTTTTCTCCAAGATCATGGTCCAAGTAGAGGGTTTACGACATGGCCATATCCGCAGGTAACACCTTAGGTGACTGGAGACTCAATCGCAGTTTTCCCTGAGAATCATCTTGGATTCAGTAGGAAAATGTAGGAAATTCGTTATAAGTTAGATTCATAATGAGCATGGCTATCGACTGATCCAATTTTCAGACCATTTCGATAACTTCTACGGAAGTTATGGCAATGCGACGGTTTGCGACGGATTAATCCGTCGCAAACCGTCGATTTTGCAGAAATTAGGGGCGGTATTGTACCTACCAGGCTTTCACACTTCAAGGATTCTTGGGGCACTCGACACTCGGGCCAACTGCACTTTGAAACACAAAGCCCCAGTTTTGACTTTTGGAAGCTGAATGCACCGGGAGATGTCCCTCAGGGTGAGGCAAAATGAGAAAGAATTACTGTGCGGCACTCCACTGAATGCCGAGAGAAAGTGGTAGTTACACTTGAAGACTACGCAGAATGAGGACTAGCCAGTCGTAAGGTAATAAGAACACTATCATCATTCAAAAAATTTTATAGATCGAGAATCCCGAAAGAAGGGTATCGTTAGTTGATTAGATTATTTTGATGAATCTCGACTTTTTATTACGCCTTCTTCTCTTCTTTAGGTGACTAATCCTCAGCTCTCTTTTCTTGAGGCCCCTTCTTAGGTGCATCCGCCTTCTCCTCAACTTGTTTCGGAGCCTCCTTCGGACTTTCTGAATCGTCTTTAGAGCCTTTCGGTTCGTTCTTGGAACCTCCTGGCTCATCTTTAGAATCTTTTTTCTCGTCTTTGGAACCCTTCTGTTCGTCCTTAGGGCCCTTTTGTTGCTGCTCGGGAGCCCCCTTTTTCTGACCTGCTGCCTTTCTCGAGCTACATCATATTGGCGCTTAGGTGTTGCTGCGGACACTACGTTGAACTTTTCTCCTTCTTCTGATGTTTCACTTGGTTCATCCGATCCTACCTCTTCTTCAGGTTCCTTCTTTTCCGCACCTTCTCCTGCCTTGTCCTCCTCTTTACCGCTTTCAGGTTCATCTTTCTTCGCATCTTCTTTACTTCCCTTGCTAGTTTCTGTACCCTTGCTCTTACCAGCATCACCAGGCGGTTTCTCGGCGGAGCCTTTTTCGACACTGAAAAACACAGTATTTTGCAGCTATATTATTTAAACCAGGAATTTTAAAAACTCCTAATACAACAGTACTCTTTCACGGCCACTGCATCGAGTTTAATGTTCTTCGTTTCCTAAACAGGCATAGTTCCGATCGCTCTCATAACATTTATGGAACAATGAAAACGGTAAAAACGGTTTTTTGATGAAAGGGACATTCCGTTTCTTGTTGTTGAAATTTACCCTGGCAACGATTAGAAACGCACATAGTTTGTATAACATCGCAACCAGTCGGGTGGCGAGAATACCGCGGCATGAGCTCGCCTTTGGGTAACTTGCTCTACCAATGGCGATGGAGTAGTAACCTATTTAGGATAAAGCAGCCAGGGGAGGGGAGCGGGTGGGGGGTGAGAACGCTGCAAGGTGGCTGATTGCGACCCGACTGCCATGTCATGGATATGCACCTGTCATGTGCAAGGCCCCCCAGCTTGATTGCCTCGAGAACTGGTGAGAAAGCACGAGCAACCTTACATAGTCAGAATCAGCTCAGCCTCATCTCTTGGTACCAGGGTGCGGCGTCGATTTAGCTGAGATGTCGGTATCAGTACAACCCCCTTAACTTCCTCCTTCCGGTACAACTTCGTTCACCTATCAGAAATAGAGGTTATGTGGCCTCGCCAGTTAAATGAAAGAGACACGATAAATCCCCAAGACGTGTAGAATCAAATGCCTAGCAGGGCACTATCCGGCACCCTTGAGCAGGCGGTGTGTGGCACATTTCCCGAGGGGAATTATCCCTGTAGCGCTCTACCAAGCTGCACATACTGAGGCGGACCCCCACAAACGTCCGACTGATGCTGAGGCTCGTACCACTTTGTTTGCTGAGTTCAATTAGAAACGAGGGAATTGTCCTGCAGCCGCATTTACCGTAGCGATTATTGGCACAATGTTAGCGGGGAAACTCGTCAGAAATCGCTTTCTGGATCATAAAATCAAGGCTTCCTCTGTAAGTTTCACTTCGCTTTTTCCTCTCAGTTCGTTTTTTTTGCCATTTTCCTCACTATATAGCACCCCTGCTGCCGTTTCGATCGATTACCGAATTATGGTGCCACCTGAGGAGGGCTGAGCTGATCTTACTCCTATAAGACATGCCTTTTTTTGTGCATGTTTTTCGAACAATTAAAGGCAGTTGGCACGATGGTTTCCTACTTAGCCTAAAATGCTAGTAGGGCGCTGTATAGTGGGGAAATGGCGAAAGAACGGAGTGAAACGGTCAAATCCTGCGAAGAAAAAGCCTCCGTTCTCAGTGACTTGAAAATCGATTTCAGGACGAGTTTCCCGCACGCATCTTGCCAAATCCAGCCGCCTAGCCGAAGATACGGCTGCATATTTGTACCCATATATGAATGCACACGACCGTTTCATGCCAATCCCTGCTGCATAATTTGCTTAGCAAAGGAATGAATACGAGCGCCAGAATGCCGTCGTTCATGGGCGCGGCGGGCGTACGTGGGCTTGTGGACGTAATGCTGTGACGTTGAGTTTTGGCAATATAAAGGGCACCTTCCCGGGGAAACCGCTATGCAGCGCTTGCCCAGTGCCGGGGAATTCCATCCTGCCAGGAGTATTGATCCTAGTCGTCTTATTAGGGAATTTATCATGCCAACTAGCCTTAAGCCTCCAGAACTTTAAAGAATCTGCGCGCCTCGTTTTTATAGGCTCAGAGGATTCATGAATCAGGTAATCGCATATGTTTAACAGTTGAGGGAATTATCAACAGAAAAGCTGGATAAAGAGATTGCAAGCTAGGATTCCCTCATTCTGCGGCACGTACTAGGGAGACAAGAATTTTTGGTTGCAGAACTCACCCTTGTGGGAAAACAATGAAGAGTTATTTATGAAACTGAATATGTTCGAACAAAGATTGTAAATCATGATTCCGGGCTCCCAATGGCCTTTAAACTTGCCTACCTAGAATAAATTACTTGGTGAGGAGTTAGTAACCTTGACTCATTACTCCTATTTGCACAGGCCTACCGTTCGAGCAGCAGCAATGTTCCCGATTCTTGTTACAATGTTGAGTATTGCCGTAAACTTTGGCTCGAGCTTCTGTGGGTATTAACTCGGCTGCACTCAAATAGTTCGTTTCCCATGATACCGAAATCGAATTGTACGCTAAGAGATATGTAGCGAAGTACAAATGCGTCCCCTGAAATATTCCACCATGAAGTTTTGTCCTTTTTCTCTGACGTGCAGTCGCGCCGATCTTTCAGGCTAGTCAATTATCAGAAAAGAAAGAAGGGCACTATTTACCCTTTACTGCCTCAGTCTTCCAAAAGCGGGCCAGTTTTTGACCGACTTTTTTCTCCGTGGACAGGATTGGCTGAAGATTTGTTTACTGGGTAGTTTGACCTCCAGAGCACGAATATCACATCCGCTCGGCACGACGACCTTCTGGTGCCCGCGCTACGGGCGCTGACGGCAAAATACCCCAAATCATCGCTGGCCTGTGGCGCGGACGCCGGGAAGTTTTATTACTTCAGGAGACAACATTTGAGCCAAATGGCTGTCCACGGAGAAAAAAGTCGGTTAAAAACCGGCTCAGTTCTGGATGGTTGGGGCAGTAAAGGGAATATAAAAAAAAAGAAAAAAAAAGTTTTAAGATGTAGTTTGTTCTGCCAAAGAGCGTCTTTGACCTCTTTGGCAGAACAAACTACAACTTAAAAGTTCACGATAATGCCGAGTTTTTATGAAGAGAGAAGCTGGCGCCCGTCGCAGAAAAGAAACCATTGCGGTACACCTTCATATCGTTTACATTCTCATATAGTAAAGCGGCGGCTGCAAATATGCAAGTACCCATCGACAATATGTACACAAGCCTTCGTCCTAGCCAGAGAAGTCTATCGTCAGCAATGCCAACAAGCTGAAATGGTTGATCTAAGCGGTTTGTTTTGCACATCGGCGGCGTGAATAATCACTTTTTTATCATCGAATGCTACTTGCGTTGCCCTAGACAAATTCGTCAGGTCTTGACTCCCATATCTATAAATTATAGGTCCTCCTGTATACACTCTAGTTCTCTGCGGGCGGTTGGGCGTGTCAGCCAGTATAAGTGTGTCACCCTATCAAAGCCGTTCTCTGCCTTCTTGTTGAAGAGCGTCTGCGACAAAAAGTGGTAGAAGACGAGTAATACGAAGGATATGATACAGTATTGTCACTTGCCCGCTTCAACAACTGGTGTAGAACGAGTTTGGCACCGCGCCAAACGCAGCCGCACTGACACGCCCAACCGTCCGCAGCGAACTACACTATACAAGTGGACCACATTCATCTGTCTGTCTGTTGTGTCTATCTGGGGCCGGTTTGTGGGAGGGGGGACCGGTCAACGGTGAGTTCGGTAGAGCATGGGCCGAGATGCACGGAACACACGCAAACTTAGCTAAGCCCCGATCACTCTGAGTGAGGCGTGCGCCTAGCCAGGAGCCACATACTGTACTCATCATTACGGACTGTCGGGGCGTCTCAGGCGTAGTTATAGGGCGTGCCGCACACTGCCTAAGCCGTTCTCAGCCTTTTTTGTTGAAACGCGTATGCGACAAAAAGTGGTAGAAAACGAGTAGTACGAAGGATATAATACAGTAATGTCACTTGCCCGCTTCAACAATTGGTGCAGAACGACTTCGGTACCGCGCCAAACGCAGCCGCACTGACACGCCCCGACAGTCCCTAATAGCATGCAGGGATTTATTTAGGATTTTAAACTCGGTTCCCGGCGTAAGCCCGGCTAGAACGGAAAAAAGGTAATCGGATGGGAAGGTGGTAAGAAAGACATCCTCATTGGCATGGGGCGTTACCAGGCGTAACTCCGGTCCGTTACCGCGGCCTACTGGCGCTCGCCCTAGCAGAAAAATTTAAAAGGTTATGCGTTCAGTTCTGCAGAGCCCTTGAGGTGGAAAGTAAGAAGCGAAGGGAATTGGCTGGCGGACGCGAGGAATACCTGCGAACAGCAACTACTACTTCTCCTTCTACTTATGTCTGTATCTGTTGCGATGATTTCGAAAACAAGGTTTGTACTTACACTAAACAGCTGGAACTAGACAAAAAGCGTGAGTATAACTAAGAAATTTCCTGATTGTCAGTCAGTCGAAATAATCCACTCGTTCCAACCATTTAAAATGAAACCGGTGTTGCTTTCTGGCATATCATACTAGTGGCATGCGTTACGTACCGCCTAGTTCGCTGGGATGATGCTGGGCGTTGTCAATTGCGGATCTGGCACGTTTCGGCGCCAGCGCCAAAACCTGCTCTACACCGCGTGTTAGCGAATAGTGAGAAAAGACTGTGTGTGATTGGCTTGTTCAATGTACTTGCTTTTTCTACCAACATGTGTTGTTGCATTACCCGCCTTCAACAAATGCAACGGAGAACGAGGTGTGTTGCCGCTGATGGCCTGCTCGACACGGCCCACTTCATCCGCAAGAGAAATAGGGTTCATGCAATCGCATAGAATGCCGCTTCGAGGACAACTTGCCGCCAGCGCTAGGCATTCATCGCATTCAGAGCTCGGGACGCCACATCAGCCTCGATGACAGCTTGCAAATAACGGCCAACGTTCCTGCCTTTCCAGCTCGGATTTATGAGCTGCCAACCCGAACTCATCGCAGAAGCCCGCCTACTAGGCAGAAAAATGCGGCGAAACTGCTTACTTCATTCTAAAGCGCTAATGATATAAGCATTAAACATGAGCTATAAGTGACCACTATCTACATTCAGAACTGCCTATTGAATAAAAAACTGTGACAGACAATCATATATAGTACAGTAGACATACCACTCGCACTATTGAGGCTAATCCTGCATTGACGATTTGGCCCACCCAAAGATTTTTGGTCTGGTCCTCACTGTTCAAATCAATACTATATGTACTCAGACCAGCACAAAACCACCTTAAATTTGATTGCGTTGGATTGCACCCGAAAAAATGTTTGGAGAATGACACGCACAACTATGTGGATCAGGCTCACCTATTTCACTTTACTCGATGCTTACATCTATTCGTGCGCATTAACGGAAGCATAGTCAAAATTCAGTTCAAGTTCACGAAATCCCAAGGCTGCGTTTATACTTTGCGGCAGCGTCCATCAGCGATCACCTGACTCAAGCAGCGACCACCAGCGTTTCGAGCGTTGGTCAGCGTTATCGATCAAAAAAGCATAGGTATCGATCTAGCGAACGGCAGCGTCCCTCAGCAAACATCAACGCCTAGAGGGACTGAGAAAGTAAGGATATCGATCTAGCGTCTGCTATCGGCGACCAAGTGTACGGTATTGTGTAGCAGTCCAATGTGGTTGCACACGCCACAATTTTACGATCCCTAAACCAGCTGTCTTATCCCTCGCTGCCTGTTGCTGGCGAACGCTGATAGATGCTGAAAACCCTGCTGTTCCTAGATTGATATTTATGTAATCGTGGTAGCTGACGCTGACGTGCGCTCGAAACGCTGATGGTCGCTTTTGGACGCTGCCACAAATTATGAACGCAGCCTAGTCTTGAAAGTGCACTATTTTCATATTTTGTGGTTTTTCATTATACTACGTTGTGAGGAAGCTCTTGCAGTTTGTGAATTTCGAACTTCAAAAGCGATCATGCTGTTGGATAAAACGAGCAATGTCCTTCAATACAATGTGGACCTTTTCAGCGGACTCACACCAAGTAATACAGAGGACAGCACTCAAAAGTGAGCCTTAGAAACCGCAAGAACTTCCCTCGCGACCTGATACAACGTCAGTGAATGAATCGCACCAACTTTCAGACACATGCTGTCTAACATTATCTATGCTAAGTCACTGTAATCTTTTTTCCGTTTCGTCGGCTCTACTGCTGTGACGGCTAATTATTTGAGAGCGTTGAGAAGACGCACATTACGACGAGCGTGAAAAAGCTTATGCGGAGCTGAGAATCTTGCAGCAACTCCATCATTGTCATTGGAGGAGGTTGTTTAAGAGCCGGTTTATCCTCTTTCTCTGAACCTAAATCACTGAAAAGCAATAACCGGAAGCTACGGTAGACGTCCAGCATTTCTACATCCTTCCAAAATTGCAGTCTGAATTTTTTTCACCTCGATTGTCTCTTAACGACAGTTGGCACGATGGTTTCCCACTTGGCCTAAAATGCTAGTAGGGCGCTGTGTAGTGGGGAAATGGCGAAAGAACGGAGTGAAACGGTCAAATCCGGCGAAGAAAAAGCCTCCGTTCTCAGTGACTTGAAAATCGATTTCGGACGAGTTTCCCGTACGCATCTTGCCAATCACCGCTACCGAAGATACGGCTGCATATGTGTACCCATATATGCATGCAGCATCACGGCCGCTTCATACCCCCTTTGCTTCATAATTTGCTCAGCAAATGAATGAATACGAGCGTCAGAAACGGTCGTCCGTTTGTGGGCGGGCGGGCGAGGAAGGCGTTTGGGACGGAATGTTGTTGCTCGATAGGGCGTTATAGGGTACCCTCCTTGGAAAAGGCGCCACGGAGGAAGGTGTGGAGTGGGGACCTGCCCAAGGTCAAGGAATTCTGTCAAGCCAGTC
>MU966905.1:0-13860 GCA_036418165.1 Cooperia oncophora | reverse complement strand
CGACTGATGTAAAGTGTATCCCGAAAGCGTAGTGGTATTCTTCAAAAGAGGTGCGCAGTATCAAGCTTTATCAGAGTTCGTTCTCCTAGCACAACACTCATAATAAAAGAAACACTCGTTTTTGAAGAATACCACTACGCTTTCGGGATACACTTTACATCAGTCGGTATATTCACTCACTTAAAATCAATAGTCACTTTTTGAATGGTTAAAAGAAAATTCATTGCTCACACGGAACTTATAGTTCTGCAGAATGTTTCGAAGCGTGCTCTGGCGGATGCACAGGGCCTGGTCCAAAGGATTGTGTACGATGCAAAGGCGGTTGGTTTAACTCTCCTGAGGAAGGATGTGTAGGTATGGAAACTTCTCATTAGTACGTGTTATTTTGTCAGATTCAGCTGCAGTATTGCTGCTGTTTTTATTCAGACATAAATGAGTGCGAAACTGAAAACAGATGTCCTAAGCCGCACGAGGAATGCATCAATACACCTGGTGCATACAAGTGCTCATGTGTCCATGGATATAAGAGAGAAGGAGGAAAATGTGTAGTAGATGTTGAAGGTGAGCAGCCTCACATCTTGTATTATATTAAATGTACTTATATTAATGGACTTTCTGTATTTATTGGAAAAATGCTGTGTATACTGAGAATCTGCTCAATTAGCTGCCCGCACCTGCAAGATTTGAGCTGTCGGTAAAGGGATTGCAATTTGCAATTGAACTATGCAGATTAATACCCTTACGTTTCTTGGTCTTGTTACGAGAGGTTGATCGAATTGAGTTTTCACCGTGGATTTCCATGGGTGAGAATTTCACAGAGGTTTAGGTCCTAAATTGACCTTATGTGATGTGAAACACTATGCTGTTCACTTCGCTGCAGTTTCGCTGTTTAACCATTAATGTTTTAGCATAACTGTCATATTGTGAGAAAATGAGTCCGAAATTTCCTCTGGAGGGAAGCGCTTCAGGAACAGTGTACAACATTGTTAGGAAAATCCCATCGCTGGGAATGGGTCATGACAGGAGCCAGTCAGTACTGAAGAACAAGCATCAAAACATAATATGGTTGTGAAACTTTCTGAACTACTCGATCCTATCTGCTTGCACAGCAAACGTCTTGGTTATATCTTTCAGCTGCAATCATGATCACTGCAAACGATAGGGAGTGTGACACGGCGCGGATCGGAGCGCACCAAGGCTATTTTTTTCCAGATGTCATCTAGAGCCAACTACAGTTGGTGGCAAATCTGCCCTGGCGGCGCTCCAAACCACGCCACCTTCACATGCCCTGTCTTTGCAGGAAACATGATTGAACATCAGCCTTGAGTCAAGTACTTGGTGCCCGCACAGAAGGATCAGTAGATGATTAGCAAAATATTCCCGCGTTCGGTTCAACGGTAAGATGCGTTTTGAAAGTATAATAAGTCCTTCGGATCATTTTCCCCGAATGGCACAGAGGGAATCGAGTTTTTGGTGGCTCGCTAGCAGTGAGACTTTGGTTCCAAGCTTTGATATAGAGCATGGGACAAGAACATTATTGGTAAGTGACAGGAATGATATCAGCTGATAAGATCTGATAAGAGGCGTCAGAAAGGAGGGTCAACAAGTCCATAGTGCGTCTCACAACAGCAGTGGAGCGTTAGTTCCAAGCTATGATATAGTGTGTAGTGCAGGAACATCATTATTGGGTGACAAGAACTGCTAATTGCCGATAACGTTTGATAAGAGGCGTTAGAGGGGAAGGCACCAAATTGATAGCGCCGAATCACAGCATCGTTTGAGCGTTGATTACCAAGATATGATGCAGTGTAAGGGACAAAAACATTATTTGGTAGCGAACTCGAACTGGTAGCGGCTGATAAGGATAAAGGGCTCTAGAAGGGCAAAGTCACCGGGTCACTGCGTCAGGGAAACGTTGGTTCCAGCAGGTGATATAGTGGGTGAGATGGGGAAATCGACGGTGGGGGACATATAGTGACAACAACTGACAGGGGCTAATAGGGGACGTGTTGCCCGTTGCCGTTGTTCTGCACTATCAAGTTGTAGAGATTTACTGCATAGATGCATTGATGACGGATGACAGGTGATTATATCAATTGATAAAAAAATGATAAGATGTCATTTTCGTTACGGCCCATGCCGGCACCGATCACGGCGTTAATGCATCGTGGGCATGTAATGATGCCGAGCGGAAGGGGAGTGGTTTCATTTTGTGCGCCTGAAACGGAAAAATCGTGAAAATCATCTATTCAAAAATTTGCTCAAATCTGCCAGTTGTGAGATGCGCAGTGATGTGTTACCTGATGTAGGTCGCAAAATAACCAAGGAAGAGAGGAGGGAAACCAACGGTTTATAGCGAGGACGTCCAGTCTGTGCTCGGTAGCACCGTGCAGGCTCCCAGTGACGAACATTTTGAAATAGACAAAATAAAGTTAAGTTTGCCATAGTCCACGGTTGTGCCTCTCAAATGTAACAGTGTTGCCCCGACTCATCCAGATTGCCCCACATTGACCCTTTCTCATACTGCAGTCATTAAACACGTGATGCAGCCTTCTTCCTGGTTAAAAGTCGAGAATTAGCTAGGAGAGGACCAGATGTGCACAAATGATGACTGATGTGAATTAACAACCTATTTTTACAACATTTTCCTGAAAGAAAAATCCCCTGTGACGATCTGACGTATTCCATCCACTCTAGCTTGCCTGAGGTCAGAGCGCCTGGCTAAGCCAGGCGGCCCGGCGAAGCTGCGGCATAGAAGGAGGAGCGCCCAGCGACAGCTGGGCGATCCAACTGGTTAAAAATAAGATAGACATGAAATTTTGTCCTCAACATGGTCCTCAACATGACTATTAGATAGAAACAAGAGGGATCCTTTTTTAGTGAGTAATGTTAGTGTAGTTATAATTGCATTGACATTCGCTGTAAGGTGGTGCAAATTTCAGCGAAACCGCACCGTTCACTGATACCTCCGGACACATTATTGAAGGCGATCTCTATGACGAGTTTGGCGATTATCATCGGGTTTGTGATCTGGCGGCGTTCAGTGCCACTCCTGGTCTTGTCAGGCATTGCCGTGGCGCTGATCATCTTCATAGACATGAACGTCAATCCTGAAACAATTCCGGATGATGCAAAGAAATATCTAGGACTGTAGCGATTCAATCGTGCTCCATTTCTGGATGACCTTATTGGATTCTTATGGGTATTCGTATTGTAGCTCAGTGGCTAATGAAGATTTGTGTTATTGGGTGTTATTTGAGCTGCAGTTGATCATTCAGTAGAGTAGCGAATAGTCTAGATTTATTTCGTTTCTGTTCCATGGCATTTCTTATGCATTATTGAACCCTATATAATCCCATTTCCGAGGCGGCGGTGGTGTAGTGACAAGTGGCGCGCTTACAACTTTCGCGATCCTGGGTCAAATCTCGAGTCGACTCGCCCACGTTAAAGCCTTCTACCCTCCAAGGACGCTAAATTGGTACCACTTCCGTCTCTGAGGATAACAACACTGAAGTAGGCATCGGCTGGCCTCTGCAAGTCATTGTATAAGCCACATCGCCCTCACTAAGGCACTACAATCCTGAATAGTGGAATGCATGCCGCATCCCACAAAAGGAATGGTCGCTTCAAAGCAGTTTTCAATTTTTTTTCTCCAAGGCTCTAGTCAGGATCTCCCATAGCTAGAAATCGATGACTGATATTTGTGTTTCGGGGTCCAGCTTTTTCTGAAGACTATAGCTATATCTAGCTCCGTGAAGAACTCAGATGAAAGCATAGCCCAAACCGCAAAGAATGGTGATATTTAAGCATAAATCCTCTGTGAAAAGACGAAAGACCACTCAAACGGGCGAGTCTATCGGGCAGCCCTGAGTCGAACTGGTTTTGAAACCATTGCATGTCATGTCGAAGCGGAACCAACACTGTGGATCTTTTACTTCCACATGACCCTCTACGATAGGTTCCAGGACTTAAATGTATAATTCCGTATTTTTCTATGAGGCATGCTGCAAGACAGGAATAATCCTGTACTATTCAAAGAAAGCTGGCGTGCAGGGACCAGATGTTCTGCTATTTAGGGCCGTTCCGTGTTTTCGTTCCAGCGGTCACTTGAAATACTGTCTTCTGTGGGTAGAGAAGTACCGCAATCGAGTGATAAGTGCTGCCCCCGCGGCATCTGGTAGGTATGCACTCGCAAGTGTTTACCTTTTCGCCAGCTGAAAGTGGGAGGTAAAGGCGCTAGGAACGTGTGACTCGGGAAGCCCAAAATTGTACAAACTACGGTACCTCACACTGCCACGACTTCCATGATATTACCATGCCTTTCTTTGTCTGCCGGGTCGATAAGATGATCTCGTGCTCTTTGTAAGGGTTGTTAGCGTGTTCACTTTTGATGACAGCTCGCGCTTTCCTTGAATTCCTGTCCTTTTTCGAAAAAGGCAAAATGCAACCAAAGGCAACCCGTCTCAAAATGTAAGACCAGTTCCGGTGCTACATCATTTCACAATGATGCACTTAAATCAATGCAATGTTTCGTCGTATTACCGCCATTTCATTTTTTTAAGTTTTCTAATTTCAACAAACTAAGGATGCAGGCTTTATTGGGAACCACTGGATCAAATGCGTCAACCTTCAATTGGAAAATGGCCAGTGATGTCAACAGAGTGGGATTTCTACAACACCATGATGCAAGTCCGCATTGCCTGGACCACCTCGTTGAATAACATTCTTCCCGATCGCTACACCGTTTTCTAAGCAACAAAAAATTTGGAGTTCGGTTGTTATTCAATTCGCGTACTTACGGTTATGGAATAGGAGGGCATTGCATGTTGCTAGCGCGCGCTAATCCTTTTTACCATTTCCTATATTTCACACGTCTGAGCCCTTCCAGTATAATCTTGCCATGTATGAACGAAACTCATAGCATTGCATAACTTCATTAGTTTGCAAGTTTCCAGAGGAGGGATCGGCAATGACAGAAAGGTATCATCAAGAAAATGCCCCCTCCTGACGTAATTGTGTCCAAATTTCCATACCCACATGTTTTTCTGATCATGAGAAAGCTGTTGGTTTCTGTCGATTCTTTGTTGAAACTTTGCCCACTACGTCGCTAAAGGTTGCAGAAAGTGTTGAGGTCACATCACGAACTGAAAATAAAAACATGGGTGTGACTTTATCTGTTTGAATTTCATATAGCAAAAACGACAGTACTGTTACGGATCCTTACGGTTATGAAACCAGTCGCATATGATCAGCTTAATAATAGCTTTTACATAATAGAACTGTCCAACAGGTCAGTAATGTTTGGTTAATCCCTGAGATGTCGGCGCAAGATTGTCAGCGCTGCTGAACTGATTTTATGACTTTTGCAGCCCAGGAAGCAGTGCGCAGTTCGCCTACGTGGAGCATATTGTACTTACGCAACTTCACATTGTTGTGTGGAGGCGTCAAGTAGAATCTATGAAATTTGGTGGAGCCATGGATATACCAGTCAAAGCTCATAAAAAGAACTTGTCAACTCCTGTGGAGAATACCTGTCAATTTTTTTGTAGTGGACAACGCGAAGTAGCGGAAGTGTAAAATGCCCTGCCCTTTCCGCCGCGAAATGATCTGTCTCGTTTGGGAAGAACAAAAAGATGAAATAGCTATGTTTATCATAATTAGAAACAGTGTCATTACTTTCAGCTCAAAAAGAAGAAGACGACAAGGATGATGAAGATTCTCCGAAAGCCGAACTTTGATCTCGTATGAACACTGTGACCGAATCAGCTATGGAAGCCATGTTTTCACTTGAAATCGTATCCGTATCGTTGTGCTTTATAGTAATTTAAAACAAATCGTGTATTTCCGGCAGGTCTCGATCAACTGATCAACGTTCATGTGATATGGGGGTGCAATATTAGGGATACTAAGTTCATTTAGACATGTTTTCGCAAATAAATCTGTGTTAAAGCATGAAGACGTTAATCGTCTCTCCACACTCTTAGTTAAAGTAGCGAACTGGGTTTTTCAGAGCAGGTTACAGTACTTACCAGCCTCATAGAAACCAACTTTCCCAAAAAGCAATAAGTGAGATTATTCTGAGTTGAACGGGTGAAGACTGACAAAAATTTTCGTAGTATTATTTGCATTATTATTTGTACAAAATTTCAAGTAGTAACAATATTCTCTGCCCGAGTCCAAACCACCTAAAGCTACAAAAAACCAACTTTGCCTCTCAAAAATTTCTCACAGCCTGGAACGACTTTCAGTGTCAACTATGACCCTTCTGATGTTGCACAACACTGTTGCGTAACGCTGAAGAATCCTTTCTCGAATGCTTAGAGAGCGCCGTCAAATCCTGACGGTAAAGGACATATGCTCAGAGGAGTTAGCGTTTCTTCAGAGGACCAAACGTGTGCGCGTCTAATCAACCTTCAAACTTAGCGATCAACTCCTGCAACAACATGAAAAGGTAGTCACAGGGTTCCATTCGTGAATCCGCATGCTCTTCTGAATATAGTCAGCAGTAGCAAATGAAACCTACTGTACTGTCTCTTGTACATATTCATATACATTCCGAATAGACACTTTTCGAACAGACATACAGACAGACAGACTAATCAGACACTTCTCGGACCAAATCAGACACTTTTCAAATCAAATCCGACACGTTCCGAATCAAATCGGACAAATCCCTTACGCTGGGCAGATGAGTGACAAGATCACATCAGATGTTGCCGCAGTCCCCGCCCCAGCGCTCCCGCCCACTTCTCTGCGCGGTTGTGGTTTTTCAGAATTCATTTTATACTCTGTTCCTCCGACTTTTTGCACTGTATAGCAACGCTCCACAAGTGAAACACGGATTCGACTCCACACACACTTTAATGAAAATATCGCAAATTTTGCATTTTGTACCTTCTTTTCACGCTCATCCTTCACAAAACGAATGCTCTTATAGATATGCATCTGTTGGCAAACGAAGCCTAATCCCTCTGGCCACGCCCACTTTTCCTTCTTTTGCAGGGATCTTTTCTTCAAAAACTTCGCCTTTTCAATCGCAGAAGGCGGCTCCACCCATTTCAGAAGCTCACCTTGTAGGAACCCGGCCCGCTTTCTAAAGATGGTCCAAATCGGCAGGCTAGAACCTGAACTGACAAGTTATGTCTCCCCTTCACCCGGAACGGAGAAAAGCCAGGAATTTCGTTCTGTGGAGGGAACTTGTCAGTTTAGACTCTAGCCAGCCGATTTGAATCATTTTTGAAAGTGGGCAGGGCTTCAACTTGGGCGGAGCCACCTGTTACGGCCTGTAAGGGCGAGAATTTTGACAAATACATTTAAATTCCGCAAAAACACACTAAAATGTGTAGCCAGAGGCTCAGTGTACCAGTGTACTGATGTATATCTATAACACAATACAGGGGGGCCAAAAAAAAGTCATTTTGCCTCCATGACTTTCAAGGCGCTATAAGTTACACTTTATTAAATTTTTATCGGACATTTTTACTACCATATTAAAGAGCACATTAAATACTATAATGATACTCCGCCACAGCCTTCTGGAGGAGCGCCATCGAGAGATTCGGCCGCGCGAAAGTGAGTGGAAGTGAGTGGGTACCGGAGTTGAGCGAGATCGTTGATTTCTCCGCCACCGTAGACCACCCTATTGAACTCCGCCCGAACCGGGTAATTGAGGGGATACAGGTCAGGTGACCTACTTGGATATTCTACCTTCTTTAGGTATTCAGCCCCCTTCCATTCCAAGTAGGCGGGAGTTTTTCCAAAACCCTTTGATTCCATGTGGTGGCACCCAAATCTGTAGCAGCACAAGGTCTCCAAGAAGGCGGGCGACCACATGTAGGGAGGATATTCTTCTCGAGTTACTTGATGTAACCGCCAGCGCTCACCTTCAGTCGGGGTCTACAAAGAAAATATCGGTCTTCCCCTTTCCAGGTACCCCGGTCCATACCATCAACTCGCGCCTCGGCGAATACGGTGAAGATGATGTCCTAGACCGTAGCGACGTTGCCGTAGCTGGTCGATGTGGGAGGTCTTGCAGGTCAAGAGTACTGACCTTCAGGTAGCTATCTGTGGATGACTTCATTCAAGAAGTTTCGCAGCTGTTTGGAGGCGACGTGAATTCCAAAGGTGTTCTCCAGTCAGGCCGCGACTGGAGATGACTTCATATTTTGGCGTACATGAAGGCGATTGGCGGCAGCGTGCTCCAGCTTATAGAGGAAGATCTTGGGTATCTTCCACTCTGGTACTCATATCCACTTCCCCTGTCTGGGCTGCGAAAACTTCGTTGATATGTGGCTCGGCAAATGACTTTTTTTTTGGCCCCCCCCCCCCTGTATACGTTTTACGAAAGATGAGGCACGTGAAGAATGGGGGTAGAAAGAAGATTTTAAAACTTCAAAGCATGCTTAATTCATTCAAAAGTAGGGGTTCGAACTGTGTCCCGTACGAAGTGGATGGGGCTAAGCAGCAAAAGTAGGAGGAACAGAGTTTGTAAAACGAGTTTCGGAAAAGCGTGAGCGCGCTGAAAAGTGGTGGGAGCGGGGCTTGCAGCAGTGGTCCAGTTAATTAAAATCGCAGTCTAAGGATGTAATCACAGTGAGAGGGGATGTGTCCGATTTGATTTGAAAATGCCCGACCCCACAATTTTTCACCAAATTTGGAAAGTTCCATATTCGGCTCTCAAAAATGTGCCCATCTGGTATGAAAAGGGTCCCATTCTGGATTACCGCAAAAGACTTTCAAATGAGTAGAAGGGGGAGTGTGTCGCCATAACGCGTGAGCTGGACCCTTTCCCGACCTTTGAAAATTTTGATCTACCGCGAGGTACAGGAAGGTGAATAGTAGTAGTTACTTCACGATTAAGTGTTCCTCGTTGTGGTCAACTCCGCATCGCGGCGGCTGATCAGGTGGGCCGTAATTCAATTGATTGATTTCGTTCTTTTTAACTAGTCTAGGAAAATCGTCTTGAGGATTCGCGTGAGTGGGCAAGTTATATCTGTTTTTCGTCCATTTCAAGCTCAGATGAAGGCGAAGACGTCGGAACATAGGCCTAATGATGTAGAGGCTTGAAGAGATACAAAAAGGATATCTAGCATGCCAAGATTGCAAGAAAGTCGCACGTGGCTATTATGGAAACCGTAACCCTGGAACAGTGATGTGTTAAAACCTGCATTTGTTCGCAGATAAACATACAGCTGTCAGCAAAATTGCATGCTTCTTTCATGCTCATGTGCCCCTAAACAATTTGCGTTCTGTTCACTGGAAAACCGCAGTATGATTCCTTTGAAGTTTTAATCATCCATTCGTAGGTCTGTGGTAGAGGGTGGGTC
This sequence comes from Cooperia oncophora, assembly GCA_036418165.1. Lineage (NCBI taxonomy): Eukaryota > Metazoa > Nematoda > Chromadorea > Rhabditida > Trichostrongylidae > Cooperia > Cooperia oncophora. The sequence goes on along the minus strand of MU966905.1, from coordinate 4,534 downwards.
CCTTGGATGGCTGGTTATGTACTCCTTCTCGGACTTTGTCTCAACAGGATAATTTTCCTTCAACATCTAGAACATCTAGCTCACCATTTTGGGTGTCATATGTTGCTCAGAATTTGGGGAATTCGTCTACTTTGCCGAAAATTCTGGAAAGGATGCTTGAAAAGGCACACATTACACAATGCTCAGCGACCTATGCAGTGGAATAATTCGGACGCGTTGTTTTCTGATCTCTTTGAGCTAGTACCGTCAACTCCGTGACTGTCGCTATTTGCTGAGAATCTTCCTCTTCGTTTTGAAATTCTTACCCATGCGATACTTTCGTTTCTGCTCGAATTTCTTGTGATCTGCATTTTTAGCATTGGATCCATTTTGGCAGAGTTATTATTGTGATTTTTGTACACATTTCTTATCTCATTTTGTCGCTTCTGGGGTATCCGGTTCCTCTTTCTAAGTTGTCCGATTCCCGTTTTCTGAAAACCCTATTCTACACCAACAACAACCGCAGTTCTCCTCGTCTGCGGTTTTGTATTGTACGGACGACGTACTCTCTATAACTAATCGCTAGCTTCCTCAAGCGTCATTGCGCTCACAACGATTTGTGTCCTGTGAAAATGCAGAGCCGCCTTTTCCCCTCTGTGGTAACCCTGGCCTTGCAAAAACGGTCTTTAGTACTGAACTTTGGTACTTGAACGGTTTGTTGCACTTCAAAGGTTGCCTCTATTTGCAAAAAAGTGGCTCCGGCGGAAAGAACGGTGGCCTTTCTTCCATTTTCCTTCTTCGAACAAAAGTCGCTCCCATTCTGCAGAGAAAGGGTAGCTTCTGATGACAAATACGGGAGCGCTTTCGTTCTGCCCTTTATTTGCCATAGAAGTCGATGGATTAACTATTTAGGTTTTAACTCTTAAACTGATTGGAGAGTAGAGTAACCTTTGGCAGAAGCGTCAAAACAATAAGGGGGTTCAGTAGTTCTGGTTTTGAGACGATATACGAGAAAGGTAGAATTCATCATTGCAAGTAGACACGAGTAGTATACGGTTCAACCCACGATTCGACGACTCGGGGACGAAGCGGAGGGGAAGAGTCATCGAGAGACGAGTGTGTGGCGACCAGGTGGTGATCCTACGGCTCGAAAATCTTCCAGGTAGCCACCGGTGGCTGATACCCGAATGGATTTGTTTCTGAAGTTTAGGAGGAAGAAACAAGATAGCCGGAAACAGAGTGGAAGACAGAGTGCCAAGAATTGCAAGATAGATCTCCAAAGGGACTCTAGCGATGCTGCGACTGTGTCCTAATAGATGTAAATGCAAACTGGACAAGTGTCACTAGCAACCTTCAGTATTGTGGTCGATGAAATCTCAGGGATGACGCTAACATGTGAGCCATATGCAGTTCCCTTCTCAAAAACTTCTCTTCTTTGAAAACATGTTTAAGAGGGTGTAGTTCAGTCCTCAAATTAGGTCTTAATATCAGTATAGTAAGACTAATGGTTGAAGTTCCACATTAACCATAAGCATCCTTTTTTTGCGGGCTTTAGGGAAATTTAGTTCGTTAGTAATGTAGTGTGTGAGCACCACAACATTGAAATGTTACCTTTTTGGTACAATAACGTTCCTGAGCTGTGTAAACTAATGTGACACGCATAATCCTTACACAAATGCAAACTTGTGAAAAGCCCCATTTCCATTTAGAGAAATATACACTTGGCAGATCCCAAAAGCAGAATAGAAAGTAGCGCCGAAAAATGTATCAGGAGGCTTAGGTCTCATCACAAACGGCCAGTTCGGCCTGGGCCCCTCCCTTGTAAGAAAGGTTCTCTGAAGAACTTCGTTTTTTGATCGTCATTTGACTTCTAAGCACTTCGGAGTCGGAGTATCGTGCTGTCCCGGAGCCTCATTGGATCTGAATAAAAAAAACAGAAGGGAATCAAAGTTATTGCAAAAGTTATTGCAAAAAAGTTATTGCAAAAAAGAAAACTCCAAAGCTTCGAGAGAATTCAAAAGTGTTCGCAGAAATTTTCATTTTTACTTCCTCCTTCAGATAATTCGGTGTTTGGCAACTTCTCGATCTGGACCACACAGATGGGGTTCATTTTTGCCCAAGGTTATTGGGAATGAATTTCGGCAGGAAAGGACGATTTCAACTATATTATTCAGCTCCTTTCTAGCTGCAGAGTTGCATGCAGTGACTATTTGGCCTGAAGTGGCCTCGCCGCCACAAATAAATGTCGGACTCGTGATTGGAGTTATCAGATACCGCAGCATACGAAGTTTCTCGAGCTTTTTTGGTGAGAATGGGTCGACCATTTGGATGGTAGCGACACACCAACTCTCACATCTGTATAGCCGTGTAGGTCAGAGGCGAAACCAACCGTCATTCCCGTTCCAGAAATCAGTACATTCTTAGAAAATGCCATAGCTGCAGAGTAAACGAGCATCCTGAATTTTTTAACTTTTTATCGTCCAGACTTTTATCAGAGACCTAGTACCCCTTGCAGGGAGTAGAAAAACTCTTTTTTTTCTTTGACTCTTTTTTTTGTGTGAAGGATGTGCAGAAGCCCCTCCGTTTTTGAATTTTATAGTTGTTAATCATGAGTTTGACTACTAGCAAAGGGAAAGTTCCATATAGCCAGGTTGGATAATGACTTCCAGAATGATGGCTACTTGTGTAGATGCTCAGTCATCATAACCCAGAAAGCTCGGAAGAAAAAACTCTGCTGAAACTTTGACAGGAGCAGCCGATGACCCCGGTCAATATTCTGACACTTTTTTGCAAGGCCATTTGGGACCAACATGGCCCTCACGCTCAGGTTCACATCAATTTAAATGCCGCTTCCTGAACTATTAATGAATAGAGTGAGCCCTTGAATGGCATATATGTGGATCATACACATTTTGAGGCACGCCAGAACGCGAGAATGTGGGAACCTGAAAAATGCAAAAGAATGTCCTCAGAAGGATCTGATCAAACTATCAAGGGGTGAGAGTCCGTCGCGCTATCCACCACACCATCTGTTCGTTACGATCAAGGAGATGCGGGAGCCATTGAGGAAGCATGCGGGGATGACGAAGAAACCTCAAAGTAGCTTACCACATGACTAGTAATGGATCTTGGTTTATTCTGCGCTGTTATTTTTTCATCGCCGAGGTCACTTCGGGACAGCAAGGCGCTGAAGAGTCACTGCATGCGGGAAGGGAGGCTGCGGAAATGCTCACCAATGTCTCCAACTTCTCTCTTCGTATAACCTCGGCATTGTTGTAACTTTGATGTTCTATTACTTCTGCGTCAACGAGGTTTGTAGGTGGAACTTTATTTACGGCCTAACGTTTCGACCAGATCGTCGTCCTCAGAGGCCGAGTCCACCGCGGCATGAGCGGATCAACGCCGCTCCACTAGATGTTAGTAATGTAAGATGTATAGTTACATTACTAACATCTAGTGGAGCGGCGTTGATCCGCTCATGCCGCGGTGGACTCGGCCTCTGAGGACGACGATCTGGTCGAAACGTTAGGCCGTAAATAAGGCTTCCACCTAAAACCTCAGTTGGCGGCAGAATGTAATAGACCGTCATGCTGATGCCTGTAACTGCTTTTCAGGCCGATTCAAAGAACACCTCACAGACTGTACACTCCCAACTCTGCAGCTAGAACGGAGCTGAATAAGTTGGTTGAAATCGTTCCTTTATTGTTGAATTTTTTCTTTCCTTTTTCCCCATTCCCAATGCCGTTTAGCAAAAATGAACCCCATCTGTGTGGTCCATGCATATGCCTCTACATCATACAACAAAAAAAAACGCGAAAACTGGGTTTTCTTGGATCTTTGAGCTTTCTGTAATAAATTTTGGCGCCTTTCTTGCTTTGTTTCTACACTCAAGTTTATTAGGTGTTGGCTTTGTCCCTTAGGAACAAAAAGTAACATCTATGAAGTAAACTGCCTCATTCTTCAAAAAAGTCTAGACAGCTCCGTGGTCTGAGCTCTGATTTGTGCTTGCTGATATCACGAAGATTCTTCCGCTACAACGAACAACAAGAGCCCGACAAGGTGCACAGCTTCGTTGAATTCAAAGAGCGAGCGAGGTGCTTACGAAGCGAAGCCAATTAAAACAGGAGGAAGTGACGCTTTGGTGCCCTGCACGGCCAGTGCCCTTGCCCTGCGTCCCTCCCTTCTAGGAACAACTCTGGTTGCATTCCTCAGGTATGGCTATCTTTCCAGATGTAAGAAGGATTTTGATGCAAACGGCTAATACATTGTTACTGTGGGGCTCGAATCAACGTCACACGGTTTCTATGTTTTTCCGTTTTTTTTTATTTAGACTAGCTATTTTGAGAACGCAAGGGCACTTATTGCACTTGTTTACTCTTCACGAAGTGCATATCGACTCAAGTGGGAGCGATGTCAGAAGCGCTCACAGCGACGAGAGGGAAATACTGCGCCGAACGGGTGCCTTTCTGGGCCACTGGAGGTCCCTGAGGCTTACGTTGAACAGCTACCGTTTTGTGTCATTTTGTGTCAAACATAGTTACTGGAAAAACTAAAA
>MU966903.1:4963-26704 GCA_036418165.1 Cooperia oncophora | reverse complement strand
TCAGCATTCGAAGCTCTATCGATGTACCTAGGTCTCCATTCAAAGTTTCATGGGAAGTTCAAACCATTCCCTTGTTAGAGGTAGTCGCATTATGTTATCTCTCGTATTCACAACCAGTAAACGTACCACACAAGTTAAGAGCTTCAAGGTTACCACTCAGGATTACACTTTTCTTCGAAGAGTCTTACCTTACAATTTCGAAAAGACTGCGACAACATTAGGGTTCACAGGGGGTGCGCGGTTCTGGATTTTGTTTGAGGCACAGCCTACGATCACCCTGTATGTGTCTAACCTCTTCGAAGGGGAGATAGAGAAAAGGGCAAATTACAGTTCTACAAAAGATCTCGTCAAAAAGTCAGTGACTCGCCCATTCAAAGATATCTCATCAGTCGTCGTACTCGTTTGCATGCACTTTCACCTCTTCTGACCTCTTGTCCGAGGACTTTCTGTCTTTTGCTTGCAAAGGGAAAACCTGATTTCGAGCGTTTCCGATTGTTGTCTTTGCTTCTTTTTATTCTCGCAAGTCAATTGGCACCTAACTTTCACTTCTAGCCCCGACGCAACGATTTCTCGTTCGCTCTTCGCGAAATCTTCTGTCAAGAGCAGCAACCACAGTGCTGCAAAGCCGCCGTAATACCCCAGCTTTACCGATGCTGGGGGTGCACCGGATCGATTCTAGAGTGTCGGAGAAAACCTCTTCTATTTTTGGCGACGTTGAAGAGAAACGAACCCTCGGAAACAAAAGAAGGTCTGCGCGATGCAAGTGGTGATTTGTACGGTTGTGGTCATTCTGGAAGGCACAATGTCATCACCTTTGATAAAATTTCTGCGAAAAACCCCACCAGAGAAAGTCAACCTGGGTTGAAATCTGCTTCGGTAATTTGCTGAGCGATTCTTGGAGAGTTTGGAAGTTTCCTCCCAACAAACATTCAAGGGAAGTCCGGTCCGGTTCGATCTTCTTAACAATTTGGCATGTACTTTGAGCGTTTATTTCTCTTCCTTACAAGATTTGCCCTGTTAGAGTCATTTCTCTTTTTTCTGTAGAAAAGCGCCTCATTCTTCTTGACCAGCTGCAGAAAAAAACCTTCGGAGCTCAATACGATAGAAACATCAATAAACTGAGCACCACCTTGGAGAATACTGGAGAGTTGTTGAGTTGTCTACGCTCATGCAAGCTTCAGAAAAGCTGTGTGGCACGGCACTTCGATGGTACTGCGCTTTTCACGAACGTGAACAACAACGAAGCCTAGCAAGCTTTCCTTGATTCTGTATGAGCATGTTGGCGAAATCGTGACAGCACAGTTGAACACAGTAAAACGAAATCTAATTGAGAGTTCATTACTTTCATAATCCCGCCTTATTTCCACCTACCCCAGGGGCGTATCAAGAGGTTAGCACGTGCGAGAGGTGCGTAGAATACGAGGAAGAAATCACGTTACGACAGAAAAAAAGGCTGTTGCAGTGATGTCAGAGTGAACGAGAGCTGAAAGCATATGTTCACCTTCACCCTTCCATATTGTTTTACATAGCAGCTTGCTTTTTCTTCATATTTCTTAATCCATTCATCTTTCCACCATTTTCGAAACTTTCCATCACCATCAAACTGTCTACCTTAACATGTAATAGTCAGTGCTGTAGCACTACTATTGTTAGCTAGTTCGGCGCTCTCACTGTCGTGTGCACCACACAATTGCCATCAATGAGCCGATGAGGCATATGGCGGCATGAGTACCGCCGAACCTCTTCTTCCGTCCATTCTTTTCTTTGAGTGGACACAAAAACTTCAAGAACTTTAGAGGAAACATGAGCAGTGGATTCCTTCAAAGAGTACTTAGTGACGTTGTCGGTGGATGACAATAATAGCATCAATGTTGCTATTATACGTTTTGCTGCAGCTCATCACAGCTCTGTAAACATCAATCACGCAATTGGGATACAGTAGGTACAGCGGCGGATATGACATCTTTACTGATAAGAGGTATGACATAAGAGTAAGATGTTTTAATTACTGGGTCCCGATGATAGTCCTTTCCTGGGCAGTGCAATAGATTTTGCCCTCAATCTTTCTGTCATCACTGCCGATGTCTCGCATCATAATCTCTCTGCCACTGCTCTCTCGAGCCAGTACTGTTGTGACGGGCGTTGAAGGCAGAGCCCATGTTTATTTCATGTTCGCACATTTTCTTTGGATAGTCATAATGTCACCAAACTGATTTGATCTTACTACTAGATAGGGTCAGTCTGACTACAGTTTGGTGAGTAGTAACATTGAAACAACATGAGTTCGAAACAACTGAGGAGGATTGGTCGCGCTTTCTTCTGTCAAGGTGCGCGTGTGGAGTTGCTGTCATCTGGCTTCCACATAGCGTAGTGGATCGTGAAGAATAGGTAAAGCCTCTTTGCGATGTTCCAGAAGTAGGGAAGTTGCTGGCTTGACAAGAGCGTACAGTGTGGAGTTGAAGCTTTAAGCCAACCAAGTGGGAAATGATAAGTGTTTTGATCGATGTTAGCTGAAGGAAACGAGATCTAAATTCATATGAGTAAAAGCGATTATGTTTAGCTGTAATAGAGAAACCTGGGTGGGCAGTGTAAAAGATGGTGATTCCTGTTGTACGCTTGCTTAGTAGATGCATATATTGCTTTCTACATAAGCTCCCTCAGAAAACGGCATCCCTCATTTGAAGTTTCATGATGAGTGCCGAAATGACTGCTGTCGATCCATTGAATATGGTCGTCGTGGAGTATGTGCCAGTAGGACCACGCATGTGCAAATACCGTACACTTGTAATGGAGCATAAGTGTGCGGATCCTCACCTTGGACCGCTGATTCCCAAAACCACATTGTGGGCCGCTCAGACTGAATTTATGAATGTATGACGTGCTGCGATTTTTATTATATCGTTCTCCTATTATTATTTAGTTCCAGTATTTCGTTATATTGGTTTTTTGGTGAGTTTTTTTTGGTTTTTTTTGTGAACGGTTTAAAACTAGGGTCTCCCCACCAGAGAACATAGTTTCGAAGCGAATGTTGTGAGCCGTTTATAGTACTTTCATTTCTCTGTCGGAATTGTGCCCTTCCTATCCGGTGGTATTGATTACGACTGGAAAAACTGCTGAAAACGAACAGCCGCAAATGTCCGGGACTTACAAATAAATTTGTTAGTTTCCAGAGACCGTGGATGACGCATATACTACCATTTGTTATCTGTTTCTTGCTCTAAACACTCCCTTTTCAGTTCTTCTCGATTTGTTAAAACTTCGAATCATCTGTCCATACCCTAACTTTCTGACCTAACAACTAATCTAACATAGTCGCTTCACGACACATTTCATTTCTGAAAGGAATCGGCTTCAGAAACTCTGCTGATTATTTAGTGACGCTTCCCCAGGATTGCCGTTCAACTATAAATGGAAGTGATATAGGGCAGGATAAGGACATCAATTATGGCTTACTAAAACTGATAGCACTGGTTGACTGAAAGTGATAACAACGGTCACTAAATTGAATTTGCTCGCCACAGCAACAGTGGGACGTTGGCTCTATGAAGAGATGTAATGGTGAAGCATAGGGAGAGTGAAGATGGGTGACAGGCGATAACTGAAACTATTAAGGGTCGACAAGAGTAGTCAAGAGGCGTCACCGAATTCAGTTCAAAGGTTTGACATAAGTTCCTGGCCCGTGGCAGTACCAATGTAGCTGTGATCCTATCTAAAGTGTGAGAGGGGGACGTCGACGGTTGGTGGCAGGAATGAGACAATCCTACTATATATAATCCGCTTAGTTTGTCTGTTGGTGTGTGTGTGTGTGTGTGTGTGTGTGTGAATGTGTGTTGTGTGTCTGTATGTGTGTTTGACCGGAAATTCATAACTTCCTTCAAAACAGCGATAGAGCGCTCAAACTGATAAGTGATGTAGGGGTTGGGCAGGAACACTATTGATGGGTGGCAGGAAGTGATAACAGCTGATAAGATACCGTAGCGGGTCTTTGAAGGGAGGATCACTAGCTTCATAGCGCGGGCTAAAGCAGCTGTAGGACAATGGTTCTAACAAGGAAGATCTGATCTAACAGGGAACACTCTTGGTGGGTGCCAGGAGGTGACAGTTGGTGAAGATACCATGAGGAGTCTTAGAAGGGGAGGGCCACCAAATTCATAGCGCCGGCCGCAGCAACGACGGACGTTGGTTCCAAGAAGTAGATAGGGAGCAGGATGGGAACATTATTGGTGGGTGCAGGAAGTGATAACAGCTGATAAGATACCGTGAAGGGCCTTAGAAAGGGATTATCACCAACTTCATAACGTGCGTCGCAGCGGCGGTGGAATGTTGGTTGCAGGAAGCAAGACGGCAGGAAGAGAACATTATTGGTGGGTGCAGGAATTGATAACAGCTGATAAGATACCGTGGAGGGCCCTAGAAAGGGATTATCACCAACTTCATAACGTGCGTCGCAGCGACGGTAGGACTTGGTTGCAACCAGTGATATAGGAGGCAAGATGGGAAAAGTGTGTCAGAGAGGAAGCCTCCAAGTCAACGGCAAGGCTTAGTGAGCCAGGATGTTTCTGGTAAATATTATAGCTGCATAGATAATTAAAGTTGATTTGACCGCCAAACTCTAGGATTTCACTCGAAAGAAAAAGGCCAAATAGTCGTGTGCATTGATAAGAGCCACTAGCAGGAGGATATTCAAAACTGCTCAACGGGAGCGCTAGATATAACGAACTTTCACTAAGATTTCTATATTGTTACCACCGAATTTCTTTCAACCGCTAAGCCGTCCTATTTCCAGCGAATGGTGGGTGTTGTCAGAATGTGATAAGCACCAGACATTGGCAAACGTTCTTCGAAAAGGAAAAATACCGCATTCCAAGACATGGGGCCAGGGCAAGTGTTAGCTCAGCACAGAGACCTGTCACTGTTCAGTACCATAAATGTCAACATCAATTCTACTACACAGCTGAGGAAAGAAATACCACTGATATGGCTCCAACATCATGCTCCCAGGGCTTAATGCGCAACTAATTTGTACTACTTTATCTATAGGGACTTCATGTTTGGCCGCTATACCAGCTAGATTTTGGTTGCGTGAATGATGTTTACAGAGCTGTGATGAGCAGCAGCAAATTAATAAAATTATTGATAGTGAGCACCTTCAAAGAGCTGTATCTACGTGCGGAACGCATACAGGAATAGGAGGCCTCAGGAGCAGGGAATTCATAAACCGGCAGCAGTATCCGACAGCGAAAGCGCATGAGATTATGGAGCACTTCTGTGGGTGAGTTCTGTTGAAATATTTCCGCGGGTAACTCAGGGTAAAGAGCATGCGGAAGAGATTCAACATCACTCATATCACATCGGTGGTCATGGTGATTATTATGTGACGCTTGAATAAGACTGCGTTCATACCCTGCGGCGGCGTTCACCACATTTCTGAGCTTCCGGCAGAGTCAGCGACTAGAAAAATAGATCGATCTGGCGTCTGTTAGCGTGCAGCAGCGTCTCGAGGGCTGGAAGTATGGGTTTCGATCTAGCGTCTACCAGCGTCCACCGTGGAAGTATGGGGCGACAGGAGAGTAGCAGACTGTTGGTATAGATTATGCGAGATTGCAGACAGCTGGTACCCTCTCATCGCATCATACTCTCATCAGCAGTCTGCTGCTGGTCCCTGGTAGACGCTTATGGACGCTTGCAGACGCTAAATCTATATCATTCATTTCTAGTCGCTGACGCTGCCGGAAGTTCGGAACTCTGGCGGACGCTGCTGTAAAGTGTGGACGCAGCCTTAATAGAGAGGAGAACAAAAAGATTTGTAACTAATGCCAGCACGAAAAATATGTGGGATACAGACCACGGAAAGGTTTTACTTGCTGGATTCATATAGGATACTTATTGGAATATTCGGTCAAAGCGGAATGCAGAAGCCATCTCATCCTGGGTCATTGAGCCATCGAAGTAATTCCCTGACCACCCTCGAACTATACAATTCCTACATAGAATGATGATTTTCACAGGACTTCCACAAATTGGCTGAAAGTATGGGCGCACACAGAGAATGTTCTTGTTCCAGAAGCGTTCAGGTTTTCCAAAGAGGTTCCATAGTGGCTGCTCAACAGAACACTGAATCCGAATCGAAAAGTTCGAAGCATTTTCCTTCAACTCCACCACAAACTTCGAGCACAGGATGCGCAGATATTGGCGGTGTGCAGCAACTAGTCTATTTACAAACCAGTTTGGCTGACGCGCACTACTGCGCGCATGGTTAAACCTATGGTACTGATCACTGACAGTATTCCTATGCTGATCCCTAACACTTGGCCTAATTCCCATGTTTTCAAGTACAGCCCATTTCATCTTATTTCTCTTCTTTCATGAACATTGGCCAACCTGGTGCTTATTATCTTGATTCTGTCAAAGACTCACCGTTCCATCTTGACAAAAGGACAGTTCAGCGGTTGAAAGAGTTCCGATGGTAACAATATTGAAGTCATATTGGAATGTCCTTCACCTAGTATTTCCGTTGAGCGGCTTTCATATCCGTATGTTGATGGCTCTTATCATTCCTCAGTGGCAAACACCTTGTAGAGCCGTTTATTTTTGTCGAAACTCGATAGACTCAGTGGTCTAATCATCCGATTGTAGTGCTAAAGAATAAAACATCTCGGCAGCCGACTAAGCCTTTGCCCAATGATTATTGTTTGCAGTGGTCAGTACAGTGGCAAGCAGAGTAAAGATGCGAGCATATACTACCCTTGTTGGGAACAGTTCTCCAGTGTTGTTACGACTTGAATTTTGGGGGCATCCTTTCTGAAGTATCCCCCTATTGTATCTTATCAGCTGTTATCACGTCCTGTCACCCACCAATAATGTTCCCATCCTGCCCTCTATCTTACTTCTTGGAAACGACGTTCTGCCGTCGCTGTGACGCGCGTTATGATGTTGGTGACCCTCCCCTTCTAAGGCCCGTTATGGTATCTTATCAATTGTTATCACTTCCTGCCACCCACCAATAGTGTTCCTGCCCGACCCCCTACATCACTTATCAGTTTGAGCGCTCTATCGCTGTTTTGAAGGAAGTTATGAATTTCCGGTCAAACACACATACAGACACACAACATTCACATACACACACACTCCAACAGACAAACTTAGCGGATTATATAAAGTAGGATATTTCAGGGAGTCAGCAGATCATGTCGAAGAGTGTGCGAGGTGGTGAATCTCATACCACTGCTTCTGTTCCATGAGACCCCACATGAAAAAAGCGATTAGATGACTGGGACCTCGGGAAACTATTGCTTATTGATGCGAAAACAGAAAGTCTTGCGAATGAGTTGAGCCGCCGCCGATATCTGGTCATGAGCGAAATATTAATGACTCAAGAAAATCATCTGAGGTTACAGTTCTGCTGCTTCTACTACAATTAAAATTTCTCGATAGGCGTGAACATCATTTCAACTTTTCTGTCGCATACAACTGGAGGTTAGCGGCGCGTAATTTGTATTGCACCATGAAGACTTTCGGAAGCAGCGATATAGTGACGCATTTGCCTTTTGAGACGTTTTGAGTAACCATGTGACGATTGCTTAATTGTGCATACGTTCAATGGTGGAAAATTTACTCATCTCTTCCCAAAAATCTCTCCGACTGCCGCACCTCAGAAGTCCGCATCTAGTGAGCTGTTTTCACGTGATGTTTGATTAAAGTCATTCTATATACATTTATGGTTAGTAATCTCTAGGCTCTAAGCAGTCTCATATACGTGATAAGTGGATTCTCTCAAGATAGCATCAGACCTGTTGACTTTACACCCTTTGCGGTCGACTTTGACATGATTTATAACAATGTCAGGCACCCACGAAGGTCTCCGTATTTGCTAGCTCTGTTTCTGCCATGTATACTGTTCATTGGCTTACCCCTTGCTGTCAGTCGACAAGCTTAGGGTAATCGCCTATGCCTATAATGACAGGCATCGGCACACCTGAGGAGTGGAGCGTGGGAAAGTCCATTCACTGGCCAATCAACACACTCCGCGCCCAGCGGGAACGGCACTTCATTAGCGGGAGAAAGCCATCGCGCAGCGTGATTGGTGAGCTGTCTACAGTGAGAAATGAACTAGCAATACTACTACTTTTAAGAGAACAGCGTATAGCTTTTGGCAAGCTATGCAGGCTGAACGTGACTTTCCTAGCGTTGGTGAGCGGTCGGCTCGACACAATAAAACTAAAGGGTGCGGACAGTGCTCTGAAGAACCCCGCCTCAATTGGGGTGCAACAACACTATACTCCCGCACTTTCGAGCCCCGCTGCATGTCGAAGCCGCAGGACTTGCACCCACGCGAGCCCATTGTATGTGCATATATATTTATTACACCGAACCACTGTGATCGTGCCGACTAAAACGCCGCGAATATCTTCATTTCTCGTCTTGTCTTTGAGGGATTCGGAAACTAATGCCAGCCCGTGGACATCGTTCCGCAGTGCTCACTTGTTCCACGTTCCACAAGGAACGGTCGCGATCAAGTATCGTAGATGAAAATATGGCATCGGGAGGATAGTGCGGTCCGCGAACAACCCTGTACCGTTTTCGCGGCAAAAAAGTGCAGGGGAGGGGCGCTATAAGGCAAAATAGGTCCAGTGGTTCCTCCTTTTTTCCAGTGACTCCGCCTCCCAAGCGCCGCCCTTCAGTGAAAAACCAAGTTGTGGGACGAGAAAAGCATGAAAATCTAAGCGGCTTCGTTATTTGTACGGACGTAGGGTTGTATTGAGTCAGCTGAGCGCGCGGAGTGGTAAAACTGGAAATGTACTGCAAAAAGTATTGTATTGCAAAAGTGCACGAAATGTTGGAAGAAAATAGCAACATTTTGAATTTGAAAAGCAAAACACAAAACTCAAAAAGAACAAAGAAACATAATGATACGATGAATTCACTGAAAAAATAAGAATATTAAAGGTCAGTCTTTCAAACGTGGCGCCACACCTATTTCTGGCAGCGAGCCAATAACGTGGAACGCTCGTCCATAAGCGCTGTTTCCCCATCGTATGCACGTACAAACTAGGATTGTAATGGGGTCCTATTTAGGACATTGGGCATGTTTTTTCTGCTTTTTCCTTCACTATTGTTTTACTCTAAACCTTGTCCTTTTTATGCGAAGCCTAAATTCACTATCTAAGATGGCAAATGAGCGCGGGCTTTGTCTTTAAAGGGCTGAGATGGATACGACGGAACAGCCAGGGCCCGACTACAAGCTTTTCTGATAACTAAGCGGAACTTTGTCTTATTGACTGATCATAGACGGTTTTCTCCTTCAAGCCAACTTGAAACGTGACCCTCGGTCTTGCATTGACGACCATTGTCCTAGATCTGTTTCTTTAGTTTTGATAACTGCTCTTGAACGCCGCAGAGCGCTATCCGAAAGTTATCACAATGATGCTGAGATATTTGCAAAAGTCGGATCCGAAACGGGTCTCGAATGTCCCGCTAACAGGCGGCTGCGTTATCCATTACGCTACCGGGGCTACTCTTGCTTTCAGTATCCTAGATGTTCAAATGCATGCTCCAAGATAGATGTTTGCCATGTGCGAAGTGGATAGGGTCGCAATAGCAGGATTTCAACACTTCTATCTCTCGAAAGTGCGCGGAAAGGATGCTGGAGGGAAGTAGAGGAACCGCACCTGTGTGCCGATTCAAATTCAAGATATTATGCGGATGTTCTACTACTGCATCCATACCAATATCGCACACCAAGCATTAGCAGCAGTCATTAAAGGCTATTCCCGCGACCACAGCTCATAGGTATTAGGTTGTCCGGAAAGTTCTGCACGTTTTCGAGTGTTTCACTTTAAACGATCATAACTTTCTTAACACTCATCGGATTTAATCCAAATAAGCACCATTCGAATCAGCACACTTTTGCCAATGTGACAGCAGTCGAGAAATCCCATCAAGAAAAAAACTGGGTGGTCGAGAGTTCACGAAATCCACGAAGGCTTTTTTGCCTGGTCCTGATTGATGAAGTATTTTCCAGCAAGGGAGTTCTGAAAATGTTTGAAAAGGTGATAGTCGGTTGGCGAAAGGTCTGAAGAATATGGCGGTTGAGGTAGAACTTCAACCCCCAATTCGTTCAATTTATGGATAGTGATTTGTGAAACGTGTGGGCGGGCGTTGTCATGCAAAAGAATCGGACCCTTTCTTTTGATAAGTGTTGGCTGCATCTGACAAAATTTTCGGTACAATTCGTCGATTTCTTCACAGTAGGGTTCTGCTGTGATGGTTTGGCCTGGTAAAAAGTTATAGTGGATCACACCAGCCGATGACCACCAAACCGTGACCAGAATCTTTTTTTCGTGAGGGTTCGGCTTTGAAAATTACCTCGGTGGTTCGTCGAAATCCAACCACTGTCCGGAACGTCTCCTGTTATCATACATGATCCATTTTTCATCACAGGTGACAATTCGGTTCAAAAACGGGTCTGTTGCGCAAAAGCAGTGAAGAAGAAACCTCGAGACGTGCCAATTTCTGCCGGTCACTCAAATTGTGGGGCACCCACTTGTCGAGTTTTTTCACCTTCCCAATGCGTTCCAGACCATCCGCAACAGTGGATTTGCCAACGCCTAGCTTTTCTGCAATCTCTCGAACTGTTTGGGATGGGTCAGCCTCCAAAATCCCCCTAAAATCCTCGTCAGATATTAGGTCGACCGCTATGAGGTTCATCTTCAAGGCTGAAATCTCCAGAACGAAATTTGTTGAGCCATTGCCGCACAGTGCTTTCTCTAGCACTATTGGGCCCCCACACCTGGTTAATTTGTTTCGATTGCGGATTGCCCCAATTTATAGTCGAAGAAAAAAATCGTCCGAAGTGCTCTTTTCACATGCTTGAAAAAATCTTGAAAAAGGGGGTTATCAAGCAATGGTGAAACGGCAATTATACCATCAGATAGCGCAAAGAATTCTCTTCAGGATGTACTACTGAGACGCAAGGAGTGAGTTTTTAATCAGCAATGAATGTACAAAAAATAGTAACACAAAACATGCAGAACTTTCCGGACAACCTAATAACACGGTTCAAAAATAGAATTGCCCTGTGGTTGTTCGACTTCATTGAAGGAAGGAACCACGAAAAAGCGCCCGCAATAAGACCCTCTTTATTTCAATTGATCATGATCACCGGACGAGCGTAAGGTGGTCAAGATCAATTGTGGATTGCGAAAGGCGGCGAGACACTGATAAGAGGCCAGAAGGCGACGGGCGAGAGAGCGCAATGGCAGTGTCACAACGACACGGTCACTGGAGGCCGGCATGGGCCTATCGGGCGCCAATGGGCCTAAAACCTGAGCGCGCTGCGTTTTGCTTGCTGTTTTTCAACTTTTAAAAGCGGTATAGCCTCTGACGTTGCCTGCTTGACCATCGTGCACGGTTATGAGAACCTAGCCTTAGTTTATCGCGGAACGTACCTTTAAGCTACCGTATTGAAAGGTACTCATTTGAAGGTAGTCAACAAACAAAGGTGCTAGGGCACAGAGAAGTAGGGTGTTTGGCCAAGGCATTGTTTGGTCTTTGCGGCACGCCGCATTTTGCGTGCACTGCCTGAAGCCTCATGTGAGCATACTTTGAAGAACTTGACTTGTCCATAAAACTGTGAACTCGTTCACTTTGCACATAGCCAGGATCACCAAAGATGAACTGGTATTTCACGCTGTAAAGCGCGTTGAAGGGTTCTTTTCCTCAAAACACGCAACGCGGTACGTACGCGGGCTCTTCACACCAAAAAACTGCTGTGTAATGGAAACCAAAACCAAGGGGTGATATGCTTTTGAAAGAGCTTAGAAATGTTACAGAAGCAAATATGAAGGAACCGCTAAACCTAAAAAGTGAGGGAAACTTTCCTCCGATACTTTTCAGCCGCTTTGTGGAGCACCTAAGCAACTTAAACGTACTCTCGCCTTTCTGGCATAACTCTACAGGACGAGCTTCGCGTTTCACCCGTTGCCTTCAGAGAGCATGAACAGTCGTTAATGAACAACCGGAAATGGAAATTATATTCAAAGTACTTGCTGTCACCATTTGTATCGAGACTGTGAGAGACTTCATGAGCAACAATGGTACCTACACTGCCGTAGATGAAAGACCTGCAAAAAACACTTCAATATGGAAGTCGCCAAGCTTGCCTTTTTCTGTGTGTATTGCGTTTGATGGGAAACACATAATTTCTTTCGGGTGAGCTGCACAGAGTACAAATTGACAGTTAGAATTTGAAGGTAAGAGAGAAACATTATTGCTGGTAAATGGAAGTGACAACAATTGATAAGAACTGATGATGAAAGATCTCAGAAGGAGAGGGTCCCCAAAATCCATGTCGCCACAGAAGTAGTTGGATGTGGTTACTGGGAGCGATATAGGCACAGTGATCTGACTTTCACAATAGCGGGGATTGCTCATACCGGTGAGGCGATTTACTAAAGCATGAGCTGCAGAGTTGCCACGAGATCGAGTTGCCTCCGGCGGCCGCCGGTAACAACGTTTCCGCTGCCTTGACTAGGTGGTTTTACAGACTCAGAGGCATTCTCTGCATTAACGTCCAGATGTGAGCTTTGTACCATTGAGGGATCGATCAAGTCCATGAACCATATGACAGATTCCTCTCGTACTGAGCAGGATTACGATCGTAAAAATTAGTCATTGTAGGGCTGAACTAACGTCTCACGACGGGTTTGAAGGCCAGCACGTTCTCCATTACAGGGTGTCAACCTCCAACGCGTTGCGCGAATTCTGCTTGGCAGTGTTAGTGTGAAGAGCACACATAAAATTATGAAAAACCGACGTCCCTGTGAAGGCTCGGCTCTCACAGTCACTTCTACCTGTGGTTACCCTTCTTACACTTTTTTACCATAGTATTTGGATCAAAAATATCGACGGTCTTGCGTCTGTTATCTGTTCGTAGAATCGAAGTCGAGGCTTCTGCCTTTTGCTTCTATGGAAGTTTTCGTGCCCTCTGAGCTAGTCTTGAGGCACTGCCTTCAGTATGACAGAGTCAAACTTTAGCCTGACACTCTTTGGCGAGAGACCGAACACTAGGTGGCTTTCCGTACAACAAACGGAAAAGAGCCGGATCTTAATCCCCTCCTCACCGAAAGAGTGAAAACTGAGGAAAGTGGTGGTATTTCATTGGCTATCAAAATCTCCCACCTATGCTGTACTTCTCATGACTCTTCACAATGCCAAACCGATTGTAGTCTATGTTACTGAAATTTCTTACACCGTACGCCCTAAGCGCTGGTTGTGATTTAGCTGGATCGTAGTTAAGAACAGTGGGGAACCTCGTGAAAATCCGTTTTATGTTTATCAGGTTTTCTTGTGTTTACCTCCCTCCTCAGATCGCACTAACCCGTTTCTTATGGGCACTTCTGAGAAGCCGGGATCCTCCACGACTGAGTTATCTGTAGATCCGATCCGTTTTACAGGGCTGCGGCTGTCATCGTGCATTGACAGAATATGGCCTTCACTCCTTTCAGAGCTAGCAGTTATGTGCCTGCGTGCCTATACATCACTATCAGGCACATCGAATTCAACAATTCTATTTGCTCCGAGCACTGCGCATTATGCGTCTCTCCATGACAGCTTCCGAGCAGTCCATCACCTTAGGCAGCGTTCACACTTGTAGCGCTACAGCGTCGCGCTACAGCGTCGCGCTACAGCGTCGCGCTACAGCGTCGCGCTACAGCGTCGCGCTACAGCGTCGCGCTACTGCGTCGCGCTACAGCGTCGCGCTACAGCGTCGCGCTACAGCGTCGCGCTACAGCGTAGCGCTACAGCGCCGCTTCGCAACGTACTGCAATTTCCAATGTTAGGATGATTAGAGTTGCTTACAGAGAAAAGTGGGAAGTTTATGGAGTTTTCTTGAGAAATTCACGGAAAGGTGAGACTGATACAGCTGTAACTATCTGACCATCCTTGACAGTTACTCCATTAGTCACTATTTTTCTGGTACTGCTTTTAGCGTAACAGTGTCCTTCTGTCCTATTAAGAGCATTTTCTGCAAAAAACACCCAAAGAGTACTCGCGCCACCTAAAAACATCATGGCTTGCCATCTGTACGTGGATGCCAAAAACTATTTCGTCATCGGAGTCAACGTGAGGCACCACTGCAAGGCATCAAGCAAAGCCATCAAACATCAATAGCAACTCTGAAACCAAATAATTAAAGTCAAAAACGATAAATAAAACCAATTATCACAGTCTTCTGTATCAAAAACTACATTAAAATGTGATAAAGTAGAAAACAGGAGCTCACTATCAGATAAATATGAGAAACAGAGAAGACGGTTGAATACAGAAAGAATGAATACAGAATCCAATGCCGCTTATGGATTATGGAGCGAAATCTGCTTTTCGAATTTGCCCCCAATCTCTGCCTGGATCACAGGAAAAAGATTCATGCCGGTTTTCGAGGCATTACCCAACAAAGCTTTGACAGTTTCTTGTACTTTTTTTGGCCCAGGAGCGTAAAAATGGCCTTATCTCCCACAACAGGCACGCGAACACTGTCTGGTCACCAATGCGTTAACACAAGGCAAACAAGAAGTTCCTTTATGGTTCTTGTGTCTCCGGTAAAAAAAACATGCGTGCGTGTTTTAGGTGGCGCGAGTACTCTTTGGGTGTTTTTTGCAGAAAATGCTCTTAATAGGACAGAAGGACACTGTTACGCTAAAAGCAGTACCAGAAAAATAGTGACTAATGGAGTAACTGTCAAGGTCAGATAGTTACAGCTGTATCAGTCTCACCTTTCCGTGAATTTCTCAAGAAAACTCCAGCAACCTTCCCACTTTTCTCTGTAAGCAACTCTAATCATCCTAACGTTGGAAATTGCAGTACGTTGCGAAGCGGCGCTGTAGCGCTACGCTGTAGCGCGACGCTGTAGCGCGACGCTGTAGCGCGACGCTGTAGCGCGACGCTGTAGCGCGACGCTGTAGCGCGACGCTGTAGCGCGACGCTGTAGCGCGACGCTGTAGCGCGACGCTGTAGCGCGACGCTGTAGCGCGACGCTGTAGCGCGACGCTGTAGCGCGACGCTGTAGCGCGACGCTGTAGCGCTACAAGTGTGAACGCTGCCTTAGCATGGATACTGTAGCAAGTTTGGGGAATATTAGCCATGAGCCGCAATCACGGTAGGTGCGACCAATCCTTCCTCCTGTGCTGTGCTTGTAATGCAGCTTTCAAGTTCGTACGAAGAATTCTCCGAAGGACAGCCGTCCAAATTCCTTGTCACAATCCGATCCTTCCAGTGCAAACCACTTGTTGTCCTTCAATGATTTTCTAGCATGATGTTGGTAAACCAAAGGGAACAATATGTCCTGCCGTTTCCTTGGCACTGCAGCGCACTCGGCACGGCTGATTGTTGCCCGCTCATATAGATCAGCACGATGCACGGTCTTTCGTTGTGGGAGCATCCTCTTGCGCAGCTCAAACATTTCGTGAGACTTCTAACCCAGGAACGAACCTTTGTAAAAGACGTACTGCTGCTCATCCATTTCGTTGTTGCTAATCACTGCACTCAATTTCTTCATTTATGTGTTCGCGTTCGAGCCTACCGCCCACA
Source organism: Cooperia oncophora (assembly GCA_036418165.1). Taxonomy (NCBI): domain Eukaryota; kingdom Metazoa; phylum Nematoda; class Chromadorea; order Rhabditida; family Trichostrongylidae; genus Cooperia; species Cooperia oncophora. The sequence continues at coordinate 11,116 of MU966903.1, read as the reverse complement.
AGCGAGGGACGAAATCACCAGTGACCGTCGTGAATGTACGTTCTTTAATCTGAATGGATACTTGGGCTGAGTGAGTCACTTTATGCTCCACATATTCTTCACCATAACGGCGTTCAATTCGGAGATAGTGATGTATTGTTGTGGATGTTGGGACTCTAAAATAGGTGATAAGGGACTTGGCCCTGGATGATGAGGTAATACCATGTGTGAAATTTTTCCATCTCTTCTTCCGCCGTCTTCGAAGCAAGCGCTCTCATTTTGCTTGCTCACATAGACCGTAACTATGCTACTGTGCCTACGTAGGCTGCCTTTTATATTTCGGGATTCGGCAACCCCAGTGTTTTGTGTCAAATCTTACTGAAGCTTTAGCTGACAGCTCTATCGTAAAGTTTGACCTTTTTGAGGTTATACGTACTCAGAACATTTTGACATTTGAGCGCTCTTTGTGTTGTTTACACTAGCTTAAACTATTTTGGTCGGCCGTTGGTGAGGACAACATGTTTGGTTTTCAACGCGAACAAATTTTTTTGACAGTCAAATGTTCATGCAATATTGAATGTATGCTGGTCCCCTTGAAGCTTAAGGTTGTCTCGGACCAGCATACATTCAATATTGCATGAACATTTGACTGTCAAAAAAATTTGTTCGCGTTGAAAACCAAACATGTTGTCCTCACCAACGGCCGACCAAAATAGTTTAAGCTAGTGTAAACAACACAAAGAGCGCTCAAAATGTTACGTATAACCTCAAAAAGGTCAAACTTTACGATAGAGCTGTCAGCTGCCAGATTGCAACACTGGGGTTGCCGAATCCCGAAATATAAAAGGCAGCCCTCGTAAGACGCATTGGCGAGTCTGCATGCAACTTACGTGCCTTATCGAACATTCTTTTTCATTGTGCCCAATTAACTTGTTCCGTGAAGGGTATTCTAGATAGCATTTCAGTTTAATATCATCATGATCATTCTCATTGACCTTTTAGCGTTCGCGTTCCGTGAAGTTGCTGAGCATGATCCTTCGTGCTGTGGCAGAGGCTTCCTCTCTGACACGGGAGCATAAGTGATGCTTACTCACAAGTGCGTTTTGTTCCTCTTCTAAAAACTTGTAGAGTATGTTCGACTAGTAGATCGGTATATCCTCTAGCCCGTAGTCACAGTCACCTACCAAGACAGGTGCAACAAATGCATGGCGCAGTTGCTGGGATTCATTCTTTGTCCCAGCTCCCCGATCATTCTATGAATTCTCACTTGAGCTTCCACAACATCATCCCTTTTGGGCGAGTAAAACCATAATGCGCAAGGCAACCATGCTCCTCAAATAGCACGTCTCCTGTACATCGGGGATCTGTTGTGCAGTCATGGAATTAGGATTTTACAACATGTTCTCAAATATGCTATAAATTAGGAGCCTCCTAGGCCTCAACCTTCGGAGCTCTCCATTGGAGTCAAAGCAATTTTTACATGGAAAGCCGCTTTGGAATGATTGTATGCGGCATACACAATACATCTTGACACCACTCTTTCAGCGTACTTCTCGCATCAGGGACTTTCCTTCAAAAGAAACCTTGTACCCCGTCAGGACCCTAAGCTTCATCAACTTCAAATCGGCAAATCTTCCGCCCAGTCTTCGTCGGTCAGGTGCAAACCCTCGTTCTCAGCCTCTCTGAAGGGTGGGGTGGTTGCGAATGGCCCATGATGGTTTTGCAGTGCCCGCGCACTTCCGCATCAGGAACTCCAGGCCCTTACACATGGTTCACCAGCAACAGCATAATTGTCGCTCTCGCAGTCGCCATAGAGCCTCTTCTTTGGTTCTCGTAGCAGAGCTCACTAACCCACCTCATTCTTGAACTTAATCAGAAATCGTGGACCAGTCGATATGACTGTGCGTGGATTGGCAACTTCATGGTACTGCTCCGTAGGAGCAGCAAAGAAGCAGTGCCAGCAGTTCTGCTGGCAGCGCCTTCTTTGCCACACTCCTCGGTTCTTGGTAATTCCGCCAGTTGTCAGCCGACTCTTTCCAAGAAACACATGATCAAAGCTCTTGTTCTTGCGAAACTTAGTTTTCACGTTGCATGTCACAGTCAGCTGCTTGTGAATTTTGGGTTCCCCGGGGTCATTGATTTGACGGTCTTTTTTCAGTTTTCCTTTGGTGGTCGCGGCTCGGATTGAATGGACTCATCCTCTTTCTGTGAACAACTAAATTTCCCCGATACCGCATTGCTCGATTTGCTCCAATCTGGGAGCTGTAAAGTTCAACGGCTGACCAACATAGTTATGTGGCAGGTGGTTCCGGTAGTTCAGACCGCCACTGAAGGCTGTCACCTGCATTCCAGTGTTGTTCAGCTCAGCGCGCGGAAAAGGAACGGGTGAATCCCAGTGGTATTTCGTGGAGCAACGGACAACACCACCTTGCCCACTGACGCTGCATGCAGAATAAACATTAAACACGACAAACCCAGTCGCAAGCGAGACACCACCGAAGGGCAACTCAAACAGATCAGAGTGCATAGTCAGAGCTGTGAGCAGGCAACATACATCATCCGCAGCCACAAGAAAGCGACATTAGGAAGCTGACTTGCTAGGCTACGTCAGCTTTCTCGACACTCTTGAACCCTCTCTTCATAGTTTCCTTTACAGTACTGAATTATTATCGCTTACTTCAAGTTGCACTTCCAAGCAACCCTACTCTGAGATATGTTCGTAGAGCTTGCTACACTGTCCATCCAGCTATAGCACCCTTTCGGGGATAACAAGATTATAAGTTCAGGTTGTTAGGGGTGTACAGTACCCCCGAAATTTGCGCGTCAAGTGAAAAACATTTATGTTGAGTGCACCACCACACTACATTACACGCCAAACTCATACTCATATTGCGAAACACTTGCTTGATGTTGTTTGTAGGGTTTTCATTGTGCTCATATTTGAATGTTTTTCGTTTTGATTATTTTCACATTCCCAGCTTCTCTCTTACTGCAACTTGCCTCGGTGGCTTTGATCGTCTGACAGTGAGCTCTCAAACCAAGTCTGGCTGTAGGAAAGAACATGGAAGCGCTGCGGCTGTGATTGCCACCCTCTCTAGACTTCCATATGCCATAGTTGTGCACTGGGCGACTCGTCCGCATCGACCAACTTCTTGATTAACGTAATTGCTCGTTCCAGTTTACTCCCCGACGTCGGGCGCATTCCGAACACTACTCCGATAAGACTTTCGCGACGGTCCACACTACGAAGCAGGAATTTATGAAAAAGGCGCCTGTTCTGCAAGAAGTAAGAGATGTGTGAATAATAAAAGCCTTGTAAAAATCAAAGCTAATAAATATGTGATGCATTTCATAGTTTCTCATGTTCTGAAAGAAACGCAGGCACTGCTCAACTATTACTATTCCGAAAAGTCAAACAATTTCTTAGTGGAACTTGGCCCATAAGGTTCGATGACTTTTGATGATGACAGGAGCATGGCATTCATTGCGCAATCGGCACCATTTAGCGCTCTTGTTAACGCCAGTGCCATTTATCGCTCTGATAAGGCTGTGCATGGGAGAGGAAGCAATCCCCTTTGGGGAGGCAGCCCCAGGAGAAGACAATAGTAGTGTTCTCCATTCGTACCAACGGCAAGAATGGTGGTCATATCCGTAACCAGGATGTCTAAATCCCGTACACAAGTTTTCAGCTGACTCGGTGATTTATGGTTCCTTTGCGCGGGCGCCAGGCAGCTCTAGGTTGAGCGGATGTGATGTTCGTGTTTAGGAGGTCGAACATATCGTACGCAGCACGAAACGTACCATTCCTTAGCTTTGAATGAGTTTACAAGAGTTTAGAAAGCGTAATACCACATTCACAAGTGTTTACAAAACGTCTCCTCCATCCCTTCCCCCAAAGCGGAGTACCGCCCTGAACACTGAAGATTGTCTTCATTCTACTTTAGCTTGAGATCCTTTATCGAAGTACATGCTGAGCGTACGCCAGCGTTTTCAGCGACTGCCCACGAACAGTTCCAAACTACACTCGAAACGCTCAAAAGGCTGCTGTATGCTCGACACACTAAATCGATGCCTACACTTTCATAGTCGCTCAAACGCTGCTACGCTTACGCCCAAAACGCTGACGCAAAGTATGTACAAGTATGTAGCACGCTTACGCCCAAACGCTGACGCACAGTATGTACAAGTATGTACACCGCTTACGCACCAAAACGCTGACGCAAAGTATGTACCACTATTCCGAAAAGTCAAACAATTCTTAAGTGGAAATTTCTCATGGCGACCAACTTGGCTGTCTTCTAATAAAATCCTTTCATTTCATAAAGTCCTAAGTTGAAGTACAAGTGCTTTCGTGCGGATTCGTGATCGTGGGTAACCGGCCAGCTCGCTAGCGTCCGGCGGATGCTGCATACTCGTGTTTAGGAAAGCCAGACTACCGTAGGGCCAGCAATTGTTCGGCGGATTGGTGATTTTCTGTGGATCCTGACGGCCAGCCCGTGGAGCGAAAGCGGCCTGGCAACTTTACGCAAAACTAATGTGATTTGCGTATTTAGGAGATCAAATTTCTCTAGAAACGAGTTTGCAGCCAAATCCGCTGCCCATACAGATAGCCGGTCAAAAACTGGTTTTTCGAAAAACCGGTGTAGCACATAGTTAACTCACCAGTCGGATCGCCCCGCATAACGCCAGATCTCCTCCTTTCGTGAAGCCGGCTTCGCCGCGCTCATGCCAACTTCTTAGAGCCTATACTTCCTCAGGTCTCGTGAAAGAAAGGAGCAATAAGGCAGGCATAAGGCAGGGCGTACTACTGTCTTTACATAGGGAAGGATGGTAGGTCGAAGTGGCCATTTGAAATGAAATGTATACCGGCTGGAAGGTCTTCGGACGGGAATTACGAAACCGTCTTCCATATCTGCTGCGGACCTCCCAGAAAGAAGTTACGGAGCTTTTTAGGGGAGAATCACTACAAATTGGCGGCGTAAGGCTGACGAGATCGTGGCAGCATGGCCGAGTGGATACGTCGTAGGGCTCACGGATGCGTGGTCGAGGGTTTGAATCCTTGATGCGTGTGCTCTTTTGCATTTTTTCGAAAGTGGTCCCTGTGCACTTCAAAGCTATTTTGCATAACACTTGTCCGTGATAATGTCGTGACGTAATGATTCTGAACTGATGGAGCCACTGCGAACCATTCCATAGAGATCACCTTCTGGGCCTGGAAGTGTTCCTGCCCCAGTAAACTTCAAAATTTTTTCGCCTGAAGCGTGCCTTAGAGAATGTAATTCAACACGCTGATCGCGAATATAACATCCGTTTCAACCGCTGGCGTCATTTGGCGCCATTATGCGCCAATTTGGCGCCCACCTCTTTTTTCACCAAAGTCGACGAAAACTTGCATATGGGGGTTAATTGAGTTCCTGATTACGAATCCAGCATTTATTTTTGGCGCTGGCGCCATTTGGTGCCACTACGCGCCAATTCAGCGCTATATTGGCGCATAATGGCGCCAGCGCTTGAAACCAGTGTGATATTCGTAATCAGGACCTCAATTGACCCCCATAAGCAAGTTTTCATCAACTTTGGTGGAAAAAGTGGTGCGCGCCAAATTGGCGCATAATGGCGCCAAATGACGCCAGCGCTTGAAACGGATGTTATATTCGTGATCAGCGCATTCGAATTACATCTATAGGACGTTTCAGCGAAATTTTTTTGAGTTTTTTTGGGTAGGGTAGGGTTAGTTCAATAGTGCCCACTTTCTGGCTGTTGTCTTCTTCTCTCTTTGATTTGAAAAGCATACACAACAAAAGTGCATTCCAAAAGAAGATTTTGCTTTCAAATGACTTTATTCTCCAAACGACATGACTGGAAAACGAATCCGAACGCACGACGCTGTGCACGAAGATGAGTATAACGGGGAAAATACTTCCATATGAAGTGGCGTTGATGTGACAATCATGCTGCTGGAGATCGCGATGGGCAAGAGCTTCATTCAACCACTCACATAATGTTGAATTATGCCTATCTCAAAGTGTTTTCGTACCTGCTGGAGGTTTTCGGCTCGTATGACAATCTTTTCAGCTGGAGGTGATCTCCATGAAATCGTTCGCAATGGCTCCATCAGTTCAGAATCATTACGTCGCGACATTATCAGGGACAAGTGTTATGCAAATTAGCTTT
>MU966902.1:14432-44936 GCA_036418165.1 Cooperia oncophora | reverse complement strand
GGAAAATCGAGAAAATCATCAATCGAAAAAATTTCGCGGTAGGAGCGCGGTCGCAATTTAAGCAGTATAAGGAAGGAAGTCATTAATTGGGAATGGTGACTGCTGTCGGTGTAACATTCGAGCTGTCCGACACACTTTTAAGTTCAAGCAATGCTAAGTTCTCCTTTCTATTGCAACCCATAAGGTAATTACTTACCCGGACTACTTCCTTATCCATTCTATATCGCCTAAGGGGAGGGGGCCGAGCCGTGAAGCGGAAGGAGGAGCACCCGGCGGCAGCCGGGTGATCCGACTGGTTACAGGATATGCAAGCATTTCCGCAAAATTTCCGTAGTGGTACCGGCGTAAAATTCGGTGTCGTACGTACGTCCACTGCGTAGTTACAATTAACTGGGCGCCGCTTTGGGTTACGTTACCGTGGCAGTGCAATACGGAATTTAGCTTCTTGTCGTCTCCTGCGGCATAAACCACAAACAATGGCTTTGACATGCGAACGTCGGTTACGGAAGAACGACTAAGCAACTGCTCCGGCCTTCTGGTTCAGAGCCAGATAACTGAAATCCGCGATCCTCTAAGTTTTGCACATAATCGACCTCGGGCTCCAACAGATTGAGCACGCTTGCTGCGTCCAGTACGCAGTGCACTCTTTGCTGATGCTGGGGAAGGAATAGACGGTATGAGATCACTCTCACTACTACAGCATTGTTCTAATTCGAATTCGGGTCCTCCATCCACACTCGGAAAGCTCTGGCCATCGCATGGGGATCGCATAGCCCATGCATGCAACTTTTTGCGCCCCGCTTCTCCTTTTCTGTACTCTTTTCCTGTTTGTGCAAGTTTCCACAGTGTCATCATTGAAGTGTCCCAAACAGTAGGTTTCAAATTGAACTGATTCTCGATTGCTCCTGATTTCCATCTAAAGTTGCACTAATGCCAAATTTTCACTTACGGCACGGCCCACTCCACTACGCCAAACTAACCTTCGGTTGCTCTATGTTAGCGCGCCGTCCTCGCGGCCATTTTTCGCGAACACTGCTGTCTCTCATCTCAGGATAACGCTTATCACTACCTTTTGTGCTTAAAGCACATTCCGCCCCCCCCCCCCCGGGCCGGCGCGGGCCCGCGGCGCCGGGCGGCCCGGGCCGCGCCGGGCGCCGGGCGGCGCCGGGCCGGCCGGCGGGGGGGGCGGGCCGGGCGGCGCGGGGGCGGGGGGGGCGGCGGCCGGGGCGATTTATTCAACCCAACGAGAAGGCAAATTCCGCTAAAATAAGGCTATGACCTCTCAAATGTGTCGGACGATCCGGAAGGCGATTTTTGAGGCTGCGCTACTTTCAAAATGTGAAAAACGGCAAGAACTCCGCTAGAAGCTGACTAATTAGGCCCATGGACACCCCTTAGGCCCATGCCGACCCTCACCGGCTGCTAGCTACTAGCTAGTAGCCACTATGTTATCTTTCTCTATAACATTTCGGACTGCTTTTTCTGCTGCTTTTCTCCGCTAATCAGATACTTAGCACTTTCTTGTGCCTATTTGAGTTCCGTTTCCCGCAATTTGCGGTCGCGAACTGTGCCTTTAAATAGTATCTCTTCATGACCTCCCTATACTGTAGCATGTTCTTGCACTTCTCGTATAAGTTTCATGCCGCGAACTAGCTTTTCTTTACATGCATCGAGGTCAATTCTACTTCAGCTTAGTTTATAGTATCGTGACGGCTGGGCTCAGGGGCGAACCCATGTGCAAAAAGATAAGGCTTTTACACGTTGCCGAATGCGGTGTTGCATTGCATGCGTACACTGCGCTGGGCAGTAAGATATCGTGATAGTCTGGAAATTCTGTCTTTTCTTTAATATACGATGTATTGTTCCTATAGCTCGCTCAGCAGCCACCACCCTCACAAATCCATCTTTGAAAATTACGTGCGCTGTTGGGCCTCATCCTTCCTGGTATACTCCGTAAATACTTAGTAAAGTAGCAGCAGAACTTATATCCATATAGCGCGGCGTAGGTCCGTTGCAAATACATTGGCATTCAACAGTTTGCCTACCAGGACAGACTTTCAAACGGAAGATGGAGAATGCTCACTTCGAGTTTGTATTAACATCTCTCCCCATTGGTCTACCAAACACCCGTCATTCCTACGTTCCAAGGCTGAACGGTGGGAAATTCATGTTCAGGAGGTCAAACTACCCTTGGGAACTAGCGAATTTGGTGATTTGGGTTACGTTGGCGGCGGCGCCAAAATAACCCAAATCACCAAATTGACGCAGCCGCGAAGAGGTTCCGAACCAACAGGATGTGATATCCGTGTTCAGGAGGTCAAGCTATACCAGTTGACAAGTTTTTAGCCAATTCTGCGCCCGCAGAGAAATGTCCGTCAAAAGCTGGTCTGATTTCGGATGTTGGGGCAGTAAAGGACAATCAGTGCCGAACTGTCTCCTGCATTACTCTCGTGATCTCATCTCATGGCCTTTGTTATCTGATCATTAGCGCAACTAACACTGTGATTGTTATTTCGAGTACTGTCGTTAATTCATATGATTTTGAGGTTTATTTCGAACGATCATCGGACCGAAACACCTTGTGGTGCGGCCAAACGACCTCCAGCGTCTTACAACGGATGTACATTACTGTGCACGTTTAACTATTACGTTTCTCTTTACCTCATTATGGCTTGATTATTTTCAACTTGCGTTGCCGCTGGAGTAGTATGCGTTCACTAATTATTAAGGAATTGCCACACTGTCGACCCTAATATCCTTACAAGCTGTCCAGAAGGAGGGCCAGACTGCTAAAGACAAACTGTGCACCCACCTTCGTAGATACTGGATCCTGTGTCAGCGCGTGTGTGAATGCGCCGTCTGTAGCTGCCAACAGCGCTGGGAGCTATGTCCGCCCCTTCCAAAAAAACCAAAAAAAAAAAAAAAAGTCCACGCGAAACGCAGGCCTGGAGGTGATGCTTACTCGCGGCCATTTGGGACCCTTGCTCACCGCTGCCACGAGCCATGCACGTAGCCATAGGCACTACTACCCTGCGCCCTCCCACAAGGGAGGTCGTTCAGGGCGTGGTGCGCTTTTCGAAAACGGTTTTTTGCATATTGTGGGGGCTCATGCAAGGACCTGAAAAGTGTGCTTCATTTTCGCTGCGCGCTTCCAGGAAAGGTAAAAAACGTGAAAAGAAAATCTGTGGAATCTGCTTCGTTCTGGGCCTCTATGCGGCGTAGGTCACTTGCAACTTTGACCAGTTGCTGAGTGGGGGTCCTTATAAAGGGGCCGTTTGAATCGAAGCGAAAAATCGCCGTAAGTGAGCTTCCAACTTGGTCACGTGCTCAAGGTAAGGGTGAACGGCTTCTTGCAATGGTTTCATCAACGATAAGAGCGCTAGCAGCGTCGAGCATCGGATGGCCCAGTGGATAGAGTGGAGGTTTCGCAATCGACAGTGAAGGGTGGAGTTGATGGTTCGGCTCTCACTGCGTCGTGGCTTTTTGCATTTTTCAGATTTCGCTGTTCTCGCCCTTCCATTAGTGTCTGCGCATGAATATAACTCGGATATTTGCCATTTATGGGCACATTCCGAGTAGCTGTACCTCATGAGTCAGTGCTATTCAACTATTTCGATTTTCACGCACCACTGAACAAGATTGTTGCTGGATGTTGGTCTCCATGGACTACAGAGTGGATCTGATTGCGAATTTAGTAACTTCTGGTGTGGTGTCAATTATAGACAATTTGGGGCCACATCTTCTTTCCAGTGAGTTCGTTATGTACATCCATGTAGGGAACGTTCAGCGCTATTCTGTCGCCAAATTGCCGTCGTACCATTTCACTACTTCTTGGTGGATGCCAAGAATAGGTGTTATATTTGTGATCAGGGCCACTGATTACCACTAAAAACAAATTTTCAGTCAAAACAATTGTTTTGACCTTCTTGGGTTTGCTTATTGGGTTGTCCGGTGTCCGTAGCGTCAACGATACTTCATCGCTGTTAGCGAAGGCTATTACGAAGATGTGAAACTCCGCTCACACTGCCGACCAAATGGTCGGCCACCTACAACCCGAAAAAGTCAAAAAAAATTTTTCGCTCAAAACTTGCTCCTAGGGGTAATCGACAGTCCTGATCACGATTCTAGACTTTATTTCGGTTCCAGCCATCTGGCGCCGAAGAGCTGAGTCTGTGCATTACTAAACGAATTCGAACGAAAAAGCAGTTTTGCTCCATAAAAGTAGGATTGTTCAGTTCATCGTGAATGTTTTTATTAGGACCAATTATTTAGACAAACATGGATCCAAAAAATGAAAAATTGTAGAAAAGCAAAATTTTGTCCTCGGTGGGATCCGAACCATCGACCTATTTTTTACGTTTTTTTTTTATTCGTAGAAGCGCGCAGCGAAAACGAACCTCAGTTTTCTGGTCCTCGTATGTGCCCCTACAATATGCACAAGACCATTTTGAAAAAGCTCACCACGCCCTGAACGACCTCCCTTGTTCAGTGCTGCATCTTCTCTACCTTCTCTAGCGTGAGTGTGTGGTTTGATGCGTAAATTAGTAGTGACGCAAGCGCTGCACTTTGAGGGTAGCGCGGGCGCAGTTCCGGGAAAACGTTACACCCGAATATCACTGTCCTTAGTCTTGCTTCGCCTATGCTCCCAAGCGCCGAAAAGCCTACATTTATGAAGGCTGCCAAGCGCGTTTCATTCTCGCATTATGACAAGACGATTCTCGAAGCGTAAAGTGTACAGATCGTCTTCAACAACATCGTAGGATGCATCAGAAACAGTGTTTATTTTTACGTCTGTGGATATCGATGCGCAGTAACCTCCTCATGCCCTCTGTACACATTCACTCTCTCCTACAACTAACAATTCCAGTGAATACCACTGAACACGTTCCAAAGTTTCAAGACATCGTAATCTCAGAAGCACTCACAAAAATGGTTGATTCATTTATTACTAAATGAAGTGTGTTGATACTAAATAAGTTGAAAATAAAGCAGCGAAATTAGCCAAAGTCTTTCTGGAACTAATATTCGCTCACACTTTCTTGCGCAGGATCGAATCTAATCGGAAAACGTGCTAGAAAACATGACCGAAAAACCGCTGTTCGAATCTCCCAGCTACTATAGATTGAACAGAAAACTCAGCTTTTCAACAATTTTGCGTTATGAAATAACTGAATTTCTTCTGTGTTGGTCCAAGGAAGCGGACCGCCTTGTAGGCTCCCGAAGATCGAAGGTGACCGACCATTATGAGAATGGAGCGGAGAATGCTTCCGATTTCCTGTTGACTTACTTGATCTGCCGAGAACTGGCGAGAGGAGAGAGAGCCCAGGAAGGAATTCTGAGAGACCATCACTTTCAAATTCCTCTCCAGGAGATCGATGGCAATTCCCTCTTCCAATCTCCCTGCGCCCTCCTTCCCACGACACCTATACACGACATTCCTGAGATCGGGTAGGCGTGGCCGCATGTTTCAACTTGATTGAAGGTGTCTATGCTTCTGGTGGAATATATCCATCTTGACACAGCTGTTATCGTCGTGTCTCTGTTTAACACAGAACAAGATGAGAGTTGCTCCAGACCGGGATATACCACGAGTAACCAGTTCCGTGCAATGGTCGAATGCCACGCCTACCCTGGCTCAGGGATAAGGAGTGTATTTTCGCTGTTACCTATCGATCGTCGTGATTTTGTTTGTCTTGATTTTGAATAAATTGTTTGTTTCACACATGTGATTGCTCTCACCGTGCTCATATCTGAAGCCTCACTTATCACCTGGGGGACAATTATAACCCCACTCTATAACACAGTGAAGTGTTTTCGTATCCCGAAAGCAGATTTTCTTTGACTCAACAAGCTCAAATGAATCTTCATTAAAATTTTCACCCTGTCCCAACACAACAATTTTTTTCAAGAAAATTCACTCCTAGGCGAAAGAACAACTCTGTGCATATCAGAAACACAATTCACATGAGACTGACTGAGCCATTGTCAGACATCATTTGTCACGGAAAGATCAGAGAAGACAAGAGACCAATTGAGATCGTTCTCTAATAAGAAACACTCAGAACGTCAAAATATGGTCTAAAATATAACACTGTCGACCCAAATATTCCTACTAACCCGCTGAACGATAGCTGAGCTGAACAATACTAGAGTGAGCATCAAAGTGGAGGGTGGGAAACCACAACATCGGGAGAAGGCACAATCTCACTCGGCAAACTATTAAAACAAAGCAGATATAAGCCTATAACAAGGGCGACCTAGAGACCTAACATATCGATCTGGTCAAAAAGGAAAGAAACAGGAAAGTACAAAGTGCAAATAAACATCCTATTTGTGCTTCTGCAACACGAATCTACGACACCTGAAAAGAATGTGTGATGAGAGCGTAAGTCACCATCAGGGGGCAGCTTCAATCCAAGCTATATTATAAACTTGTGAATGCGAACTCTATCAAGGCTTCGAACAAATGAGGCATCCACAAGAACAGCTGGTGATCTTCACCATAACAGGGGTGCAGACACGGCACACATCGCGCTGTGTAAGATTTCTGCTAAATACGACCACACCCCTAAAAGGTCTCGGTACTACCCTGCCCAAAAACCATGAGATATCGAATCCAGTACTTAAATATTGAAGGTTCGTGCCTGTTCCTGCACTGGAGCCTATTTCGCGGTATCTTTTGTACGCTAGGAACCACGAAAACACCTAAATACGACCCCACGCCTGAAAGAAGGTCCCGGTCCTACCCTACCAAAAATATCGAATCCCACACCTAAATATTGAACGTTCGCGGGCATTCATTAGTTGCACTGGAGCGAACTATTTCGCGGTAGCTTTTCAAAACAGGTCAGGAACTACGAAAGTACTCTTTTGAACATCCAGAACTTCCTGAAAATAGAGCATCTGAAGGGGAGAAAGCAGGTTGTGAAGCTCTGGGCGGCTTCTTTATGAATTTTTTATATTTATTCAAATGAGCTGGAGTTATTTCGCCAACACCTCTTTGACGAAATTTTCCCATCGTGACGCCGTTGCTGAATTTAGCATCACCTACAAATTTTCGTATTTAAACGGCCAGAACTTTTCTCATGTGTGTGACCTCTCAATAATGAAGCCGGAGTCTAGAAGATTTCCACTTAATAGCAAGCACCTCAGTTTTTTCCTTGGCCCGTTCCTTGTGAAAAAAATTTTCTTTGTTCCTATTTGCTGCTGGCAGTTTCTGACGCCACAAAAAACCCATGTCTCCACCACAATGCCATTTCCAGTTCGCTTGAGACTTGATGACGCTTCTAGGAGACATCTTTTCGTTGAAGTTATTATGACTAGCAAAGAAATTCTGACAGACTCCCTGGATGGGAACGCTGTCCTACGGCTGACCTATTTCACGCTGTTGATATTGGACACTAGTTATCAAGTCCAGGTAGTGGTAGTACAAAAAATATCTAAGACATGAAGAAGCACTAGACTTTTATCCTAGCAGCTCACTACTGCCTTTCGAAATCATCCTACTATAATAATCCGCTAAGTATGTCTGGGTGTGTGTGTGTGCGTGTGTGTGTCCGTGCGTCTGATGCGTCACGACAAAAAATCATTAGCGCCGTCGCGGAGCAGTGAGACATTGGTTCCAAGCAAGTGCATTGTAGGCGGCGTGTGACGGGACACTTAGGGTTGGCAATAAAGTGATATCAGTTGATAAGATCCGATAAGAGGCATTAGAAGGGGAAGGTTACCATATTCATAACGTGATAGCATCAGCTCTTGATTCCAAGATATGATGTAGAGTACGGGCCAAGAACATTATTTTTGGGTGACAAGAACTGCGAGCTGCTGATAAGATTCGATAAGGAGGCTTCAGAAGGGGAAGGTCACCATATTCATAACGCGGGTGACAGCCTCGGCGAAGGCGCTCATTTCAGCAAATGATATCTAGGGTGAGATGGGGACAACAACCGTGGGTGGCTGGAAGCGATAACAACTGATAGCTGATAAGAGACGTTCAGTCGTCGTCGCTGCTGAAGGCGGTGCAGCTTTTACATTACTAAATTATAAGGATTTAGTGATAAGGACATTGATGACGGGTGGCAGGTAATCATATCATCCTATAAGAATGGATAAGATACCATCTGCGCCACATTTTTATCACTCCTTACCGCTTTAATGCCGACTATTAGAGGCTCAGTGCGTGAAGACTTTCCTTCGATATGTTCGATGTACGCATACAATAGAGCGGTTGCTTAAATGCCGTGAAATCAGTGTGCGAGCCGGGGAAAGGCGGCGGTGGTATTAGTCGAAACGAGGAAAATCGATAAAATCATATCAATCAAAACTTTTCGGAAAACTGCCTGTTATATGATGGGCAACGTTGTGTCAAGTGGTGAAGTTCGCAATTGAAGCAAAATAAGGAAGGAACCCAACAACTGGGAGTGGAGACGTTTCATCGGTGGTAACATTCGACCTCTCCGTGTGACACGTACTTTGACATGTACAAGGCAATGTGAAGTTCTCCTTCTCAGTGCTACCCAAAATCCTGCAGTTATGCCTCCCCCCGGTTGTTAAAGACTCATCCGGACTCATTCAACTCTACCCATGTCACAACTCGCCATCCTTGGGTTGGTCATGGCCCCTCAGACCCTCTCCCACGGTGAAAGCCAAAGGTGGCGGGTATTTTTTTAATAAAATGTAGGAAAATTAGTCGAAAAAGCCGAACCAAGAGGGACCATATGTTGCTAGGTAACGACTGATGTTCGGCTTTTTCAACTCATTTTCCTTAAAATTCTCATTAAAAAATACCCGCCACCTTTGGCACACATTTAGCGCGTTCTACCACGCCCGAGGGAGGAGTGCCTGGCGAAGCCGGGCCGTTAAACAGAAGTAGGAGCACCCGGCGGCAGCCGGGTGATCCGACTGGTATTAAATAAGACACTTCAACGAAACAAACCTCAGCGCTTTTTCATAGAACATTCCGAGCAGAACCACTGTCCTTTCGGTTCAACAACTAGACCAACACATTCAAAATGGAACCACTGATATTTACACTGAACGAAATAGTAGAATATTCAGTGATAATATTCGGGTAATGCTCAGAATGAGACTAAATCCTACCTCCGGATCATCACAGCATATCATACTTCCACTTGACACCTGAAAAATATTAATTCACCAGTATTTATGCAATATAGATGAGGGACGAGTAAGGTTGCATATCAAAAAGAAAAAAATTAAAAAAAATAGAAAAAAAAACAAAGATAACACTGTGAGCTACATAATAACATTATACCTCTCTACAAAAACACCATCGCTCGTTGCCCTCAGCATCGACAGAGTCCCCTTTAACAGCACTTCGTTTGAACTTTTCTCGATCTTTATGATTTTGTAGAAGTTCTACAGCCCGTTCTGTCATTCTGAAAGAATCACAGTCAATATCTGACAGGATTTTCCTGTAACGGCAAAAGTTGTATACTAGGACTAGTCCACTCAAAAAAGGTGTCCGAGGGAAAGTAGGGAAAGTTCGGTAACGGGGGGGGGGGGCATTTTGCAATTTCGCCGCTTTCCATAGACGTGTCGAGCCATCTAGAAAGCTAATTCATGAGCTCAGAGAAGCTGACAGGTTCGAACATGGTGATTCGACGGACTGCTCCAACTTCGCAAGAGTTCACAGGTTTCATCAGAGTGAGAATTGTGAACAGGATCTAGTGAAGCAGCGTGCAAAAGCAAAATGTACAAAATGATCCCTCCTCCCGTCGCCGAACTGTACCGGCTTAGACGTTACCAACTTTCTTGGACGTCCATGTAAGCTGGTCGTTTCGTTCACATTTCCGAAAGAAATGCTTGTTCTCTTCTTTCGATCCCATGAAGAGGTGCTGGTCGAAGGCGAAGGTGATGACGCAGCTGAGTCAAGCAGTAGGCCCTGCATAGCTGGCGACTGTGGAAATGTCTGCAACAAGAAATATTGCTATAGTGAAAGATAGGTTTTTTCGTGTGCTATTAATTGTGATCGTTAAAACCACAAATCCGGAACGTTTCGAATTTCAACTGAAACGAGCTAAATCATGAGAACATTTGTTTTTTTAGAGTTTTGAGGCCACAGTTCTTCCCAGAAAGACCCTATGTTTTCGCAATTAGTATCAGGATGGGAAGAAAGTCCTGCGACACTTTGACCATTATTTGCGACCGAATTTCTCCTCACTAAGCGACACCTCCAATCTGCTAGGTAGACACCGTTAACAATTTACGGGCCACCGCATCTCCATAACACTTCATCATTTTTCATCCATTGTTCCCTTTAACCTGTAATTCAATCTCTCTTTCCAATCGATTATGAAGCATGTATTTTCCGTAAGCGAGAACGTGTTTTACAACATTAGAATATGAAAGAAAGCCGAATTAATCAAATGAAACACTGCATAGAGACAAATGCATGACACACCACGTGTGTTACGCGGTCCGGAACGTGTCAGTAGCTAGGAGGAGTGCCCACCATTTGCACAGCTTCTCGTTTCCAATATTGTATTAGGTTGTCCGGAAAGTTTTCAGCGTTTTGGGTGTTTCACTTTAAACGATCGTAACTTCTTTAATACTCATCGGATTTAAAGGCACAGTTCGCGACCGCAATTTGCGGGAAACGTAACTCAAATAGGCACAACAAAGCTAGTTTGCGTTATAGCATGTCGAGTTATGCCTCGGAGAAACACCTAGCAAAGAAAAGCATAAAGTCATCTGCACACATGTTATATATATAAATTCGATAGAAGATGAGTAGCTCACATTAGCTAAATAGTCCTAGCAGGGCTTGTGACGGTACTTTGAGAGGTACAGGCTAGAGAGCTTACGGCTCATGAGAGTCGACGGCGCTATTTTATTATCCAAGACTTCCTGCGGAGTTCTTATACGCAGCGGTTTTTTTCATCGCAACATTGAAAGGTAGCACACGCATGCATAATATAGAATACCGCCTTCGCCGGATTCAGTCCGACACATTATCGAGAGGTCAATAGCCTTACTTTTCACTCGCGGCACTGTGCCCTTAATCCGAATTGGCGGCCATTCGACACCGGAGCCACACTTTTGAGCCAATGTGACGACGTCATGTTCGACGAAATCCGTCAGATACGTTAGAACTAAAGACTGTGGGTCGAGAGCTTAGAATATCGCAACGACGCATGAATTAGATGCTGACTTCTTTGAACATGGTTCGCTCGCATATGATAGTCAATGATTATTGTCATGCCAGCCCAGGGGAGTTGACTCAGGAGAGATTGTATGTTAAAAAAGGTGATCAGTGCGGTTGGCGAACCAGATCGAAGAATATTGCGGTTGAGGACATGTAGACAGTTCCACGAGTCCCTCTTAGGTCAAATCTCGATTCCAATTTATGGATTCACTGATTTGTGATTCGTGTGACGGGGGCGTTAGACCATCAATACGCCGTAAGTATCGACTCCTTTGCATCTTTGATCAAGTGCTTCGGGATGCAGTTCGCATGACAAATATATGACACTCTCCACTCGGATCAGCAGACAATATCTTCACTAGTAAGGTGATATCTGCTGCTCAATGCGTTGGATCCTGGTATAAAAGTTATAGTGGATCACACCAGCCGATGACCACCAAGCCGTGACCAGAATCTTTTTTCGTGAGGGTTCGGCTTTGAAAATTACCTCGGTGGTTCGTCGAAATCCAACCACTGTCCGGAACGTCTGTTATCATACATGACCCATTTTTCATCACAGATGACAATTCGGAAATCACCACAATGAAAGGGTCGTTCTGCTGCGCAAAAGCAATGCGAGTAAGGAGCACTCATCCCCTCAGACGGTGCCATTTCTGCCGGTCCTCCGGATTGTGGGCGACCCGAATTGTCGAGTTTTTTTCCGCTGTAGCACTTCGCTACAATACCGTTCGCAGACATCTGCATCAGTGGATTGTCGAAGGGCTGGTCCCATACTTGCTATCATCGACGTGTTTGGGGATGGGGTCAACCTCCAAAAGTACGCGCAGCTACAATATCCTCTGATACAGATAAAGCTTCTTTATTTCGGACCGCTAGAGCGTTCAGCTCAAGGCTGAATCTCCAGACGAAAATTTTGGCCGTATCCGAGAAATATCTTGCCTCACGCTCAACGTGCTTTCTCATTAACACAACTGCGCGCGCTGCTACGAATGCGCCGCTTAATTGCTGTCTAAGTTACTGATTGCACGAAAATGCCGAGGTGTTGCCGCGCCTAATTTGTTTCGCTATGTGCGCACGACGAAAAAGTCGTCCCGAAGTTGCTCTTCTTACCATGCTTGCAAAATCTTGACAAAAAGGGGGTTAAATAACATGAATAACGGTCGAAACGAAGCAGAACTAGCGCGTTTTACAAGATAAATGGTGTCATTCAAGGTGCTTCTGCGCGAGTATTATTACCATCCGGGGTAAGCGTGGCCAGAATTTCTCCCGTTATAATTGGGATGAGTGCTACCTCATGAGAGGTCCTTAGACCAGTGGGGCAGGAGATCGGTTAAGTATGAGGCGCAGTGAATGTAAGCAGGGTGCAGACGCAAAACGCTGTGGACGGTCGTCTCGTGACGCAACGTATAATATTAGGTTGTTGCATAAGTTCCTTATATCAGGGACTGTGTCTTTTTTGCGACAAGTAACTTGTCAAAACGAACCCCGCTGGAGCATTTCAAGAGAGGTATGCACTCCCATCACCGAAGACTTCAACTACTCGACCAATTCGACGCCAGCGCTCAGGCAGCTTGTCGATTCCATCCTTCCAGAACGACGGAGGCTGGGACTTGAAGAAGTCGTCGAGCGCCTTTCTGACCTGATCCTTTGTTTCGAACTTTTTCCGTCCAGATAGCGCTGCAGGTGGCTGAACAGCCAGTAGTCAGAAGGAGCGAGGTCAGGGCTGTAGGGAGGGTGGGCGACCATCAGCCATCCGTACTTCTCCAGCTCGGCCTGAATCGCCTTTGCGAGTGGTTGATGTCGGGCGTTGTACTATGGATGATCTGTATGAGTAGCATTATTTTCCGCATTCCTCACGAGGTATCGGTCGACGTATATTTTTCAAATCTCTCTAGCACTCGGTAACACCAGTATGTGGAGGCGTCAATCGTTTGGCTTATTGATCCTTCTCTAAGAATCATGCTCCTCAGTGACTATAACTATGCTCTTTTTTTTGTGGTGTGTGACTAGGCCCACCACAAGCATTAGGACAGCGAGGACAACGTTTTTCGGGGTGAAGGTCGGCTTGTCGGGGGTTTGGCTTTCTGTGGTCCATTGAGTCTCCCTGTGTCGAGGCTTCACCGCACTCGCGCGGCTCCTCACAAGAGTAAATGGGACGGTATGATAGGGACCACTTCGTGTACTCTCATGTGTGTGGAATTCCCTGATGGGAGTTTAAAAAGGTAACGGCCATTGCTGGAACGTGACAGAAGAAGAAGTGCAGGTGGAACCCTCCTCGAGAGGTCATATACGACATTCATGTGGGAGCCCCTCAACAAGCCACCAAATTGCTTTGCTACCTTGCGAGCTTCTGCTCCGGCACTCGGGGAAAATAGTGTCACTGGCGAGTCTGGCTAAAGAATGAAGCATTGCGCTAGCAGTTCGACCGCATTTGCGTGAGTGGAGGCACGTATATCAATTGGGGGGTGTTGGGTCCTGCTTTTTAAAGCGTGAGGGTGGAAACGTCGTTACTTCCCTCAATCCAACTTCCAGTCGTGGACCGACGACCTCGGAGCATCTTCGAGAGAAAAGTCTCCTTCTTGAATTTGGCGAACCAATTCTTGCATGTCATGTAAGAGATGACGTCCTCACCGTATGTATCCACCAGCTTGGTATGGGCTTCCTTTGCATTCCAGCCGAAATCGTGGAGCAAAACCAAACAGTGGCGCAGGTGCTAGTGTAATGAAAGAGTATAACGTACACGTGATGACGTAATACCAACATCCATGCGAACGAAGAAATAGGAACAAAGGATCAAAACCCGTGTATAGAACTCATGGGACACAACCCCTAATAGACCTAACGCAGCTAAGATGAATAGAAGCGTGTGTACCTCTTTTTGGTGATTTTCAAAAATTTCACTTTCTAGGGACAAAAGGGTGGTAGTAGACGCTGCTAAGTTCGGTGAATAAGCTGAGTACGATCGCATTCTCATATCGAAATCCATAAACCTTTAGCGCAGCCTTTATCGCCCACACCCTCCCCTTTCTATGCGGTCTTCCCATTGTCCGAGGAGAAAGAAAACGAGTTTTCTAAAAGGAAAAAAGCGTGACGTCATTCATGTTCTGAAGTTGCTTAAGGTCGGCCGCATCCGTCCAGTAGTCAGCGATACTGTTCTGAGGTTTCACCAGTAACACAGAGAACGCAATGAGAGTTTGCACGATCGTAGCAATTTTTCTGCTCTTTCACTGAGCAGGCGACTTTCTGTGACAGATCCTCGTGAAGTTATGTCTGGTTTTACGCAAAGAACCAACTTTCCTCCATCCACAATGTCTCAAGAAATAGTCCTTGTGTACATGTATAAATGTGTATAAGAAAGAGAAAACTCATTCAGGGCCATTCGGTGCGCCTTGTCAGACTCAGCACATGCGGCACCATTTACGGAAAAATTGTCCTATAAGCAGGCATGGCGGAGAAGCATGGCAGTTGTCTCGGTGCAGCCTAGAGATGTTCATGATTATGAGATGGTGGTCATGTTTGGCTGCGTCTATAGCGGGTTGAGTGAATGGCGGTCATTCTCAGAAGATGGCCGACCTATATATTGCCTAAAACGGGACACTGTAGCATGGCAAGCGATAACCGTACTGAAGATAACTCAGGTGTTACCTCACTCGACTACGGCAAAGTGACTTTGCAGGAACCAGGGCACATCATTGGTTGGGGAATTTAGTCGAGTCTGTACGACCCCCCCCCCCAATTTTTTTGGGGATGGGGTGATACGACTCCCCTCCGGCCCCCTGTCCCTCCTCATCGAATCGAGCCGTCGAGCAGGGGGGAGGAATAGCACATGTGAAACAGGAAAAGCGCGAGACAATACGACCCCCTTCTACCAATTTTCAGATTTTCCCCAACTTCCTACCACATTTTCCAAAACTTCCCGAGAAGTTCCTTACTTTTCCCCAATTAGTTTGATGGGAGGAGGGGGGGGGGGTATATAGCACGCATGAAACAAGAAAATTACAAAAAGTCATCACCGCTCCTACAACGTAAATACGAACCCTCCCCTCAATAATTAGCAAGTACGACCTCCTCCCCTTTTACAACGTCTGTGCTGTGAAGCGAGAAAAATCAACTATCAAAATGAATTCCTCCCAGCCTAAATACGCCCTCTCCTGGCGGCCAAATACGACCCCCCCATACGTTGCGGATTCCCCAACAACGATGTGCCCTGACCGGAACTCATAATATGAGAAATGACATGATCGAAAAGTACCTTGACTCTTGGAGGACTCTAGGCTTTGGGAGCTCCCACAGAGAAATAATATATCTGTATGGGAAACCTCAGAGAACAATCTCCTCTGAACAGGGGTAGAAAGACCTAAATTGTTTTTCAATTTTTTTCTAGAGCATTTTAATCGAAGTGTCGCAGGACTGTTTCTCAACTTAATACTTTCAGTGAATAGAAATCGGGGGTCTGCAATTCGTTACGGCCCTCTATGGAACATTGTCAAGGATTACGGTAAACGATGCGCTACTCCAGCGCCAATCGCATGTTCTCACATTCGACGCTGTCGCTGCTTGCGAGCATCTTGTGGTTAAGTTGTACCAGTTTAACAGTTTAGTTTAACACAGTGATGAGGTAATGAGCTCACCGTAGGGTGTGTTTCAAAACCCATAAAGTCATCATCGGGGAAGAGTGAATCCTCCTTAATTAAATGAGTTTTCTCTCCACATACTTCCTTGTTCTGCTAACATGGAAAATGAGAGAAAACCTTCAAGGATTCCATTATTTCTCTCGGAGGTGATGGTAACGTCGGGAATAAGCCCAACACATCACTCGCATCAAAGTCGTCATCTGACCCAAGTGGATCTACTGAAAGTAACAAGAATTTATCGAAGCTTTAGTTAAAACTAGGAATGTGGATACTTACTTTGATCCTTCCACTTGACGTCTTCAGATAACGCAACATCCTCGCCTAGAACACCGCCAAGACCAGTATCATTTGTAGCTCCGGAAAACGAGGCGGCTATGTCTTAAAACTTCTTTTGAGAAATGACATGTTTATCAAAACTGCGGGGGTACTCTAAATCGATGGCTCTTCAATGCTCCTGCTTAGAATAGTATTAAATTGGCGTGAAAGTTCTGTCATATTTTGTTGAACTCAAAATACTCGCCCATTGTTAAGTATAAGCTCTTTATCTTTATTCTGCGTCATGCTATTAAGTCATTCGTTCCCCTGGCTAGGGTCCCACTACAAAGGAAGCATCTTCCTCGGCATCTCCGCTCCCTTCATATCAGGAAATCAGTTGCTTGGAGGCGGGCCTCCACTAGTGGATTGTATGAGGACTGGGAATCCTATCGTTCCATTGCTGCCACCTTCGACAAGAAATTACGCAAGTACAATAGATTTATCGAAAGGAAGGTGATTGGGTCTGGTGATAAGCGAGCCTTATATCGTTTACTCAACGCAAGGCTTTGCGAACGTCCCGGAATGGGTGTCCTCAAAGCTGTCGATGGTAGTATTGTTCGAACGGACTGTGAGAAATCTGAGTTGTTAGCTGATACCTTTGCAAAAGCTTTCAATCCGCCTAGCGCCCTCAACATCCCCTCTTGCTCTGCGTCCTTTCCGACCATGACCGATTCTACTCGCTTCAGTGCGGACGAGATCTACCAACTTCTCATTAAGTGGCCCTCCTCCACCTCTGATACTCCTGACCACGTGCCCTTGACCTTCATCAAGCCCATCGCTCACATTATTGCTGGTCCTCTTGAGCTTCTGTTTAATCTCAGTTTTATGAGCGCTGTCGTACCCAAGAAATGGAAATTGTCCTTCGTTACACCGATTCTGAAAAAACAGCCATCCTCATGCCCGGAGAACTATCGCCCAGTCAGTATCACTTCTATTTTTGCAAGGCTTTTCGAGAAAATTTTGAAGAAGTCAATTGAAAGGCATCTTGAGCAACACGACATTATCTCACCGAACCAGCATGGTTTCCGAAAAGGTAAATCCACAGTTACGGCCATGTTACAATCACTCAATGATTGGACCTTCAACTTAGAGAAGGGACTTTCGACTGATGTCATTTACCTTGACTTTTGTAAAGCGTTCGATAAGGTACAGCATGCCTCGCTTCTCATGAAGCTTTCGAGTGTCGGCATTCACCCCCATATAGTTGCCTGGATCAGAGAATTCCTCACGGACCGGCAGTTCGTCGTACGATTAGGCTCCACCTTCTCTCCCAGGCATGTTACCAGTGGTGTTCCTCAGGGCGGAGTTCTTTCATTCTGTTCAACATTTACACCTACGATTTGCTTGCGATAATAAGCTCTGCCGGCGTTAACTGTTGCGGCTTTGCTGATGATTTCAAAATTTATAACAGTGTGGCCTCCTTGGAGGAAGCCATTCAATCTGCGGTCGACCTTGCTTTAAGTTGGGCTGCTGAGTGGAGCCTCCCACTATCCAAAGAGAAAACGAAGATTCTGCATATTGGTCACCGAAACCCTGAGTACTCGTACTATATCGATGGGCTACTAATTGCATCGGTTCCTCAGGTCAAGGATCTTGGCTTTGTGATAACTACCAATCTGTCCTTTGATAGTCACTGTGAGCTTATAGTCAATCGTGGATCTTCCAGAGTAATAGCGGCTCATCTGTGGGTAGAGAGAGAGGGCAGCATCAACTTTCTTGTTCGCGGTGATGAAAGGGGAATGTCAGGTGGATTTGGCGCGGCGCTACACGTTTCCACCATTTGTTGTATCGAGCAAGCGATAACACTGTAAGATATCGTTCGCATCAGTCGTTTTCGACCAACTGTGGTCGCTTAGCCGCTTCACCGAATGGTGAGGGAACCGTGTTGGGGGGGCCCTGTTGGGCGACGGAAGGGCATTAATACATTTGTTTGTCTTTGAGTGCTCACTAACGAAAATAACTCCTAACATGAGAATATGTCAGGTCAATAATCTACGTTCATGCTAGTATGAACTATGTTCATTCTCCGCAAATCCTTGAAGTTGTTTTGCAAATGACTAGTCAAGTCTCCGCCCCACCGATACTGCTAGAGGAGTCACTCTACACGTTGAAAAGTGAACCACGCACACTCCTCTCTTGCGAAGCCACTTTGTGAGCTTAGCGACTATGCCGCGTTGTGAGACAAGAGTAATCTATCCAATCAGCTGGCTGTCGGTTTGCAGTATGACATTCGAGAACGGCTATAGACCGTCTCGAGTGAGTTTCCTACAGAGTTTACGAGCGAGGTAAGTGAGTGACATCCGAGTTAGACTGTGAAGAACGCTGAAGCTAGTTCGAGCAACGAAGAGTGAAATATAGCTCCGTCTCCCTGTTGGCGAACTGCGTGGCCGACGTTTGGAGTTCGGCAGAGCGCCCAGCACGCTCTCGAGACGTCCTTGAGCGCAAGTAGAGATGAGTCACAGTCTAGTGTAGAGCTAGTGAGTTTTTTATACAATGAGGAGTATTGTAGCTCTTGTCTCTGCACACTGATACGCGTACCAAGTTGGTGGTGGGACGTGAAGTGATTCCAGAGCTGATTTGGTAAAGTTAATTCTACTCAGAAATGCAATCAGCATGCAGTTTGCTGAGGAAATGGAAAGTATTCGACATCTTATCCACATGCAAGTGAAAGCAAATAGGAACCGGCAAGCACACATTGGAAAGTAATCCTACTGATAAGAAAAATTTTGACTAAAATCAAGAACATAAATGGGAACAAAACCAAGGGTTTAGTTGGCTTGCTTTAGAATTAGCCGCCCGTCGCCGGCGCGAGCAAGATTGGATGCATACTAGAGGTGGCAAGGTAATTAGACAGAATGACGCAGCGGATAAGGAAGCGGTATTGCACGCCCACAAGCTCGAATCCTGTCTAGTCACACCCGTAAGTTTTTTACAGCCAGCATTATGAAATGTCTGACCTCAAGACTTGTCAAGCTCAGCAAATCAGCCGTGGGCATGTGCCTACTATGCACGCGGATTACGACACTCGTTTAATTGCCTTCCTATGGTAAGGCGTCTCACTCACACACTAAATTCACTAGTCCGCCCTCGTCAGATGCTGGGCCAAAGGACCAGCACAGTAATGAGCGAGAGCCGAGTGAGAAATGTCGTGTTAGAGAAACACGCAACAGGAGATGTTACCCCCACACACGCCACACTCTCTGATTACTGGGCAATAAGTTCCGAACCCCAGGAGGGAGTCGAACCCGCACCTCACGCTTTCCGGGCGACTGCTATACTCGGCATTCTTGTGATAACATTCGGAACCCGATCTGCGGCGTAAAGCAGCAGTTATCATAACAACACGAAGCAGTAAGGCAGCAGATCCGCTTGTTTCACGTGGATTGTAGAAGCCAAGTCTGATGTATGATACTCTCAGCAGGCACGTGGTAGCGATGTGGCGATGTTTCAGGATCGAGAAGGGTCTGTATTTGGTGGCTGGAGGAAGGAAAGGGGTCGCATCCGCCTTGAGATAAATTTTTCGCCTATAGACTTTCCTTTGGTTTTTCCTTTTACCAAAGCGCTATTCAATATCCCTACCATCCTGACTTGGTGGCTGTTTTTAGGAATGAATGAGAGAGAATGTTTTGGGAAAAAATTAAGGAGAATCGCCAGGAAGTTTGGGACATTCAGCGGAAAAAGAATAGCTAAGGGTCGCGGCAGGTGAGAAGTAAGGAATCATTCCAAGAAGGAGATTTGAGGGATCACATTTCGCGAAATTCTCCCAACGTGCCGCTGACGATACCAACCTGCGGTGTTTCAGTGACACGCGTAGGCTAAAATAATTTTGTGAAAAGTTGAGTAATTTAATGGTCTTCAAAAGCTGGGCTTGTGACCAGGCACGTGTATCGGACGGACACAGGAAATCGTACTAGCCGCCCACGATCAAGAGAAAGATTTGAGCTGAAAGAAGGCGTGGCATTGTAACTGCTCCGCTTGGCGGCGCAAGATTGAGGATCACAACGGAAATGACTTTAATGTGAAGTGCACCATATTGGTATGTGAGGCGGAAATCTCATCTGACAAACGTTTGAAATTATTCTGGATTTCCGCGTAAAAAGTGGTAAACAACCGGTTTTGAAGCCGTTCTGAGTTTCTGCAACGGAACCAGGTGTGGCAAGTCAAAAGAGCGTTTCTGATCACCAGATCAACTTTCTGCCGGCTTGTAGCTTGACTCCCCTAGGCGTGCATGGCTAGTACTCCCCTATTCAGTGCGGTACATTGGACTCGACGAGCGCCGGTAGGCGTCGCGTGCGACGTCGTGTCAGTGACGCCACGTCAAGTTAGTGTGTGTGACACCTGAGGTGAGGTCGTTACGACAGAGGAATATTGTTAACACGGAATTCTATAAGAGAGAACGCCAAGAGACACACATTGTCAATTGCACACTTGTCTTACAGTATGCACCCGAAAGGATTTACATGATAACAGGTTCCTATGTGCTGCTCACTGACACGATCACAGAACAGCGAGAGGAATAAAGAAGCGGGAAATATGCACAGCGCATCGCAGTCCCAATAACCTGGTGAAGAGACACGAGACGAGTTGCGGACTTTCGTAGTCTGGTTGACTTTCAATCTGAGAGGAGACTCGACCTTTATATGCTCGTATTATCCCCACTACCGACAGTGACGATTGAGACTTCTGAATGCTGAGAGCGGCGACGCATACAGTGACACTTTCTGACCAATCGGCAACGATAGCGCCGATGACTTCAAGTCAGGGCATGTTGAACACCTATAATGATACTCTGGCCACAGGCCGTTCTGACGAAATGCTATCCGAGAGATTCTGGCACGCGACCGCCGTGTGGTGCCTGAGATCAGCCAGATAGTCGATTTCTCCGCCACCGTAGACCACCCTGTTGAACTCCGCCCGAACCAGGTAATTGAGGGGTGGAGGGTGTAATCTAGCGTCAGGTGACACAAAGCCTCGCGTTGAGGCAGAGTCTCTCCAGCTCATATAGCAGTGTCCCGATTTATCTTACGGGCGACATCCTGTTCGTGACTTTACGAAGCGCTCTGACCGAGTTGCTCTAGAGGTAAGAGTCGCGCGTAGAGTGTTTGCCGCCAATAGCCCTGCGTCGATTCCATCCTGTCTCAAAGTGGCACCCTGCCTTTGGTTGTCGAAGGCGCTGGGCTCGAGCAATCATTCGGCGTACAGTAGCACACATGTGAATATACAAAGAAGTGCGATCAGTGGGTGTGGCGCACCACGTAGAATCGTGCGAAA
This sequence comes from Cooperia oncophora, assembly GCA_036418165.1. Lineage (NCBI taxonomy): Eukaryota > Metazoa > Nematoda > Chromadorea > Rhabditida > Trichostrongylidae > Cooperia > Cooperia oncophora. Next base: position 23,549 of record MU966902.1, on the reverse strand, counting down.
GGGAAGGATTATTTCGTGCCTAATGGCCACACGCTTTTTATGAGCAGTTATAAAACCGCCACCGCACCTCACGCACTACGGAACTTAGGTTGAGCAAGAATCAGCAGTGTTCAACTCTCGAAGGACCAAAATAAGACAATATTCGTACGTTCAGAGTAAAGCAGATGGAAGACTACTGTTAAGATTCCGCTGAGAGCGAACTTCTGAGGAAGGGAGAGGATCCACTTGGATCACGAGCGGAAAGCTTAAAACGTTGCCACGGTCGCTTCAATAGTAGCTCATTCACCCAAGAAGCGTGAGCTCCACATTCGAGTACCGTTAGCAGTGAAGTATTGACAAGTGTTTTCCCATAACTCGGCTTTATTCCCTTCTTTGGGCACGCAAACTTACAGAGCCTCTTTATCCTTCTTTCAATGCTCTACCGTTCTCTTTGCTTTCTTATAGTTGCTCATAGTTCCTTGGTGAATGCCGCCTCAGGTGTGTCGCCTTTCGCATCATGGAGCTGAGGAGTCCGAAAATTGACTTGGTATACCATTATAAGTTGACTCGCCCGATTCGCTCGGGCCAACAGTTTAACTCTCGTACGGACGTGCTGCTCGATATGCTCCAGGATGAGAATACGCCTCGCCAGAGCACACGAGGAGTCTACTCCGGGTGATTTCTCATTTTAAGTGCGCTCGGTAGGCGTATTGAGTATCTCAACATCGGCTTCCGTGAGAGCGAATGTTGCAGTTTGCAGACCAGCTATTTCTGCAGTGCAAGTATGCAACCCTGTCCAGTAGCTGTTTAAGTTGAGAGTTCAGACCATCGAACATTATACCAAAGGTCTTTGTGCTCAGACTGATCAGATTCAGGTACTGTGGCGTATTGAGAAATGCCACATCATTGATTCTCTCGCCTCGTGATATGTGTTTTTTGCTATTGCAGCAACACTTTACAAGCAAAAACGGAGGTCTTGCTCATGGGTCACAATGTTCCACGTATAGGCACCGTGAATGGCTGTGCAGTCATGCTTCGGTTGGATCAAGCATCGAGAGCAGCCTCAAGTCCTCATTGACAAGTCGCTTTTAGTGAGTGACTATGACGTACTTCACTGCATATTAGCAGAGTTTTCACAAGCAAATCGGTACGATCCTTGATTTGCATGTGATATGTTTGCTCTTATTTATGTCTATTATATCAGTAGCGACACCAAAGGTGTGCAAAAAAATTCGTGTATGACGCAACCATATTGGATAAGAGAGCTCGTGTTAGTGACACTTAAGTGCTTTGACAACTAAAACTTAAGACTAGAGACAAAATGATGTCAGACAATTCTCTACAACAACAAACTAACTGTGCCCTGATTAACGAGAGAAAAAGATCAATGAAAATCTAAGACATAAGATAAAGTCTGGGATGACGAGAGTTATTTTTGAGTATATAGCTCTCGTTTCCCCTTTCTGAGTTCAAGCTATAGATTCCAGGTTAGTCTCACACTGCTGAGGGATACAAGGACACTTTGTAACCATCGAAGACATAAAGGCGTCCACCGCTTCATGAAAGCAATACGATTGTCGTATATACTTGCATGGCACGCGAGTGCTGACAGTGGATTTGACCCGAGATGCGCATCCTTTCGGGACGCCCGATTTATATCGAAAGGCCCAATGTCGCACGAATCTTATCCAGAACGGAAGAATAAACCTGGAACACGAAAAGCGACCACGTCCGGAGACGCACAGATAAAAAAATCCATGCAAGCAACGGATATTTCGAATGGATTTAAAACATTGGTCCACCTAGATCACGCTAAGACGGGGTCACTGCTGCACAGTGCCCTTTTTGTACGACAAAATGGCCACTGAAGTGCACCGGCGTGTAAGAATTCAGGCTTCCCATCCGACTCGTCTTCCGCTCACCCAACACACTCAGGACTCCTTACACTTCTTCCGGATGATCTACGGACCCAGTGCGTGTCATGAACAGTTCATAGTCGATACAGTTCACTCTGAGAGATCTAGTAAACTCAAAGGCATTGTGTATTTAATCCGATGTAGAGGTTGTGGAGAAAAGTACGTAGGAGAGACTGGAAGACCGCTGAAGATTCGTTTGGACGAACACAGAAGAGCATTGGCCAATCCCGCTGCCTACCCACACAACGCGTTCTCCAAGCATCGTACTCTTAAACATGAGGATGAGAACCCACCGTCCTTCGATGTGAGTGTTCTCCACAGACATCTGGTACGACCGCTCGAGAGAAAAATCATGGAAGCGCGGGAAATCCACCGCATTAAGCCGGAAATCAACGCAAGGGAGGAGCTACGTGACCTCCTAAGACTCATTGCGTGATAAATGTGACATTAGAGGACCCTAGTGTCTTAGAGCTGCTGAGCAGTTCCTTCCCCATTTATACCGCGCACCGCGCCGCACCGGCCAGGTTCACCCTCTCACACACCTCCCACACCCTTGGTAGGTTTTAATGCTAATGTTGATGTATGTTGTAGCTGTAGGCCGGTAATGTATTGTAATTTGAAGGTCTGATGACGGCGTTATCGCCGAAAGCCCCACCAATAAAGAATTTGATGGCAGAGAGCCTTCCCGAATCAATACTATTCTAGCAAGTTATTCCCAATGAGCTCAGAGATAGCATAATTCTATCAATATGTGTTTGTGTATATGAAGGATGGGTGCGATGGTCGAGAGTGGGCTAGAGCCTGCTCCTGCTTATCGAGGAACATCTTGGGTATCTTCCGCCCTGGTACTCGTATCCACGTCCTCTGTCTGGGCTGCGAAAACTTTGCTGATATGTGACTCGGTCGAAGTGACTTTTTTGGCCCCCCCCTGCATATCAATGCGACGCTTGATATCAATTGTATTTCATAAATACACCGATAAGAGTACCACCATCGATGTGACTGTCCGGCCGTTTGTGAGCGGGCGGGCTGTTGCGGTGGGCGCCTAAGACGGCATGTTGCACCTCGCTGAGAGCTATAACCGTACCCTTAGTTAGAAAAGGCGTCACATAGCGCCTGCTAAGGGAAGCTGTAATTTTTGGTGCCAGGCGTATCGACCCTGCACGCCTTGTCAATTCATCGTGCCACTTGCCTGTGAGCGGAATGGTGGGTATTTGCAAATGAGGTGGCAGATTTGAGCCACTATATTGTTGCTACTTTATTTTGTATATTGTTTGGAAGAGTCATCCCTTTGAACCCATTAGCAAGCGAAGATGGACATCGACTATTCTGGGGCAGCGTAAGCTGGTACCTTGAGCTCCTGGGGATTGTGCCTGCATGAGCATGCAGTGTTGGTGGCCAGGTCCTACAACGCTGACTCTCCACTTCCTGCTCGCAGGTTTCAGCCCCTATGTTGCCTTCATTTCACCCATTTGGGTGTTCACTATGTAATATTGCTCTTGTTATACTGCAGACGATAGTAACTCATTACCAATATCCTCAGATCCCTGAACCAACGGAAAAGATCGAAGCTCGAGGCTGATGGTAAATAAAAATTCTGTTCAACAAAGCTAAAGTTCTGGAAAAGTAAAGAAAACATAATTTATTGATTCTACGTTTGCACTTTCTGATATGAAATGAAAATCATTTGAATGTAAGAAATGATCTCTCCGTTCTTTGCAGCCAAGTTCGTAATGTTCCTAGACATCCACAACACCTGCCGATCCGCCTGAGTTTTTATGAACAGCAGATACATTATTCTGAAAGTATTCAGAGTTACTTGTATTCTCATTCTTGAGAAGGCGCTGAGAACTAAGAATAGAAAACGGAAATACATTGTTGAAGAGGCCATTCACATCACCAAATCGACCTATACGACTGTACAAATCCTGCCCCCCACGATGAACCTTCTCTGGTTATCATGAAGAAAAATGGCTTGTCAAACTTTACATACGAATCGTCGAGACCTGAAAAAAGAAGTCAAAAGATAAAGGGATATACTTAGATACAACGACAGATTTTTTTTTAAGGTCATTCACGCGCAGGCACAACCTATCTAGAGAAACCCCCGCACTGCAACCAGGCACCTTCCACTTTAACGCCATGTGCGTACCGCGGCGTCCTCCGAACAACGGGGATAGATGAGCTCCTTTGATAGGTGAGGCTGGTTCCTCACGAAGCTCCTGTCGCCGCTTCTGCAACATGTTGCGGCTCATTTAGTTAATGCAGGAGAATTCATATCAGCTTTGGATCGATGTGAGATACCCGATGATGCTTCGTATGCGAGCTTCGACGCGGTTTCTTTGTACACGAACGTGGACTGTACAGAAGCCATCAAATTTGGGATTGAACTACTGCGACAAGACATCATAGAAGTACATACTTCGGATTGATGGAGGACAGATTTACGAGAGGCTCGTTAATTAGTGCGAGTATTGAAATGTAACATCTTCCAGTTTGGCAGCATGTTCTATTCACAGAAGCGAGGGCTTGCCATGGGATTGAGGATCTCGCCGCTACTAGCCATCGTCTATTTGGATCGGATTGAAAGAAGATCTCTGATCACTGGTATCGTATTTTACAAGCGCTACATAGACGATGTCTTCGTGGTCAGTTCCACCGCCGATTTGATGGACACGATGCTTCAGAATTTGAACTCGTGTGACCCGAACATACGTTTTACGGTGGAAACATCCAGATGCGACGCGGCTTTCTACCATTCCTTAACACGAAGGTCCGGATAAACCATGGCAATAAGGAGATCGAATGGTACAAGAAACCGATGTCAAAGAATATCCTTCTGCATTCTCGAAGTGCGCATCCACTTTACATGAAGGCTAACGTGATAAGGAACCTTATCGCTACGAAAGTACGGACATGCACAAGAGAATCAGAAGAGGTGGATCGGAGAATAGCGAAGATCTTGGAAGAGAACGGTGACAGCCGGTACGACGATCGAAGCCAAGAACATGGCGACCTTTCTTTGCTAGTGGAGGAGTACCATTGGTTTTACCATATATCAACGAAAGAATAGCAAAGAAAGTGAATCACAGCATCAAGTCGTCGCATCTTCCAGTCAAGCTAATATTCCGGGCCACCCGCAACACTGAGAAACTTGCTAACGTATTCATCCCCGTATCTATGAAGATCAATGTGGCCGAAGTAAACTGTTTTCCTGTACGCAAGAAGCAAAATCTGCCAGCTAGCGGTGGGATACAGTCTAAAGTCGTTCATCCTCAGCGCCGCCGGCCTGAAGGAGGAGAACAATCGGAGGACGCGGACGCGGGTGAATCAGCGACCGCGTCAGGAGTAGCAAACTGTCGGCGGCGCGGGGCCAGCTACTATGCGTCCTCTCACTCCCTACGCGCTCGACACGCGCCGCATAGTACTCTGCCGCCTGCCCATTGACGGCTGGCGCGGCGATCAGCTGATTATCGACTCGACGAAGCCGATTTTTCTCCAAAAATCGTCTTATTTCGGCCGGCTTTCGAGAAGGTGTGTTACTTTTTTTTCTTTACTTGATAAATTGTATTAGTGTCTTGCTTTTTTTGTTGGTTTGGTGTAATTTTTGTTGTTTTAAATGCTTTTTTCGCTATTGTTTTTGCATTTTCAGGTTTCGTCTGTTTTCTTCCCCATTTCTTCCCCCTATTTGACTTCTTTTCATTACTGTGTCACTGATGTGTTCCTGTCTTTGCTGAGAACACTCTCTGACACGGTTTTGAAGACTAGAGCTGCTTTTACACCCGTGTTCTTCAAGCTGCCCGTAAAATTGCCGGCTGGTGAGTATTTTAATTTATTTTTGTTTCTGTGCTACGCGAAGAACACACTTTGGCATGGTTTTGGAGCTTGTGTTTTTTTAAAATGAGCTTTTTTCATGAGTTGTGCTAGTGCCCGTTATTTAAGGCGGTCGAACAGTGTTTCGCTCACGGAGCGCAAAACGTGGTATACAAATCAGAAGTGAGTCGCCACACGTTGTGCCTCGGTAGCATAGTGGGTAGCGTTCCAGAATATAGTATACGAGGTCAAAGGTTCGAATCCTTGGTGGACGTGCTCTTTTGCATTTTGAAGGCGAGAATGGCTCAGTTAAGAAAAGCCCTCTTCATAGCATTTCTGATAATGCGAGGCTGTGTTAGAACCTTCCAGAGAGCACTGCTGGAAAAATGGGGGGGTTTGGGGTGCAAAAAGAGCGCAACCGTCCACCAAGTATTCGAACCGCTTTGAGCGTTCGTATTACTGTATTCTGGAAGCGGCTAACCGCACTATGCTACCGAGGCACAACGTGTGGCGACTCACTTCTGATTTGTATACCACGTTTTGCGCTCCGTGAGCGAAACACTGTTCGACCGCCTTAAATAACGGGCACTAGCACAACTTATGAAAAAAGCTCATTTTAAAAAAACATAAGCTCCAAAACCATGCCAAAGTGTGTTCTTCGCGTAGCACAGAACACAACAATGGTACAGTAATGAAGAATACATCAGTCATACACAAAAAAGAATAAACAAAAAATAAATTAAAATACTCACCAGCCGGCATTTTTACGGGCAGCTTGAAGAACACGGGTGTAAAAGCAGCTCTAGTCTTCAAAACCGTGTCAGAGAGTGTTCTCAGCAAAGACAGGAACACATCAGTGACACAGTAATGAAAAAGAAGCCAAATAGGGGGAAGAAATGGGGAAAAAACAGACGAAACCTGAAAATGCAAAAACAATAGCGAAAAAAGCATTTAAAACAAAAAATACACCAAAACAACAAAAAGAGCAAGACACTAATACAATTTATCAAGAAAAGAAAAAAAAGTAACTTCACCTTCTCGAAAGCCGGCCGAAATAAGACGATTTTTGAAGAAAAATCGGCTTCGTCGAGTCGATAATCAGCTGATCGCCGCGCCAGCCGTCAATGGGCAGGCGGCAGAGTACTATGGGCGGCCGCGCGTACGAGCGCGCAGGGAGTGAGAGGACGCATAGTAGCTGGCCCCGCGCCGCCGACAGTTTGCTACTCCTGACGCGGTCGCTGATTCACCCGCGTCCGCGTCCTCCGATTGTTCCTATCAGGCGCGAGGATGACGACTGTACTTGGTCACATGCGAAGGATGCAATCGAAAGTATGTTGGAGAAACGATACGACCGTTATATGTAAGAATGGACGAACTGTACGGCCGCGAGTAAGAACAGGGACGAACACGCGCGAGCCTTGCGAAATCCCTCGTCTTACCCCAGAAGCGGATTCTCGCGGCATCGCACGATCTTTCATCAACAAGAAGCCCCTCCCGCCTAAAAGTCACGGTTTTGCACCGCTCGAAGGAAAGCCCATTAGAAAGGAAACTGCTCGAGGCGATCGCTATCAAGCGATTATCCCCCGAAATAAACAACAGGGACGAGCTGATGGAGGCAATGAGGCTGATTGCATAGCGCGGTGTGATAAAGAAGTCCTAGCGATTGTCACGCACGTCGCATTCGTAGGGACTTTTAGTTGCACTGGTGGTCGGTCAGGGGTAGGTCGTTAACATATGATGGTTTGTAAAGGAGTGTAGGCTTTTACTATGTTGTATTACAGACCTTAGCGACTATATTGTTAAGAGGGAGCCCAGTCTGGTTAGTACTTTGATCAGCTTGATTGTTGTAAGGAATTGAAGTACTATGTATGCTTGTTTTATTTGAGGTCTGAAGAAGCTGTTACCACAGCGAAAGCTTACCAATGAAAATTTCATATCGAGTACTCATTGAATATTGTTGAAGAAAACATTAGAACGTATGAGGCTCAGGGATAGCTCAATTCTATCATATACGTATGACATAAAAATAATGCATATACTTCGTATTATACATTACACTTGTATGCATGACTATGATAAGTAAAGTTGGATACCATTACGTGATAAACGCGATGGGCTACAAACATGCGGAAATTGACAAAAAGGTTGATAAATTCAAAGGATTGGAAGCAGGACGTAATATGTTTATAAATTGTTCAGCTTTACTATTTTGCGAATTTTTAGTGGAGTCACAGCCAGAATTTTGGCTTGACTGGTTACTAAGAAATAAACAAAGGATATAGTAGCTGAAGAATTTCCCAAAAAATTTCGATAACTCAGCTCTAGTTTGGTCCTGCAATTTCCCACACATATATTTCTTTCCGGAAGACTTCTCAAATATACTGACACTCTTGGGTCAGCGAACAGTGCTAAATAAGTTCAAACGAAGCGTGCTGCACCATGTGTAGCACGCGGCCATACAGAGGCAAACGGGCGTGCTGCACATGGTGCAGCACGCGGTACGCAATGGGTTAATCCCGCGTTTATACTTTGCGGCAGCGTCTACCAGCGACCATCAACGTCCACCGGCGAGCAGGAGTACGGTATTGTGCTGTAGGGGGCGGATGCACACGCCACAACTTCACGATGCCGTATTCAGCTGTCTCTTCTCTACTACTTCCCCATATTGTCTACTCGTGGTCGCCGGTAGACGCTAGCTCGGCATCCATAATTTCCTGGTCTTCAAGACGCTGGCTGATACTCGCTGGTGGACGCTAGATCGATACGCATGCTCACCTGGTCCCTCTAAGCGCTGATGTCTGCCGGTCGTTGTCGCAAAGTATGAAGGCAGCCTTGCGTGGATTGGGTGCCCCGCACAACACAGCGCTTGTATAGCTCTTTCCGCCGCAACTTGGAAGTAACGACTCCAGGCCAACGCGCATCTCCCGAACGGCACCTTTTCTAAGTCCACGAAAGTAGAGGAAATGCTCACGAGGTGGCTCAACTTGTGCCAACTGTGGATTGGCAACAGCCAGTTCTTTTGATTCGCAATCATAGTACTTGTACATATTGAGTTTTTCACAACCTGAAAATCGAGGTACCTATCATTCTAGGTAGACCCATCTAGATATCCTTGTGACTCTACTCACGAGCGGCGGCGACATCCCTTTGGTAATTTTTCTTCAACAACCGTTGTTCAACAGTAGTGCTGAGCTTGCCTAAATATGGTAAAGTAAGCTACGCGTAAAGGATAAGAAAACAGACTATCACGGAGCCAGTTCTCGACAGAAACTCTGGGATTTGATTTTTTCCTGTACTACCACCAAACAAGCCTAATGACCTTTAGATTCGAGTTCATGGCTTTTTTTTTGTTACATTTCTGGACCTGTATTCCCTTCAGAAGCACTCTGTTGATGTAACTAATGAAGCA
>MU966902.1:0-14332 GCA_036418165.1 Cooperia oncophora | reverse complement strand
TATATATGACTGAAATTCCCCGCCAAACCAATAACAACAGGTAATTAATTTTGGGGGGAACAGAAAGCAATTATTCTACCCCAACTAACCTGGTTCCGACGAGGCCAATGCCATTTTTTGCTGCTTGCGCCGATATGCTTCTTGGCGAGCAGCGTGTATTCTGTTCAGCTTCATCCGCTCCCGTTCCCTTTCTTGCTTTTTACGCGTATAGTTCGAGACAGTTGGAGGAGGAGTACCAGAATTGTACTTTCTCTTCTGAAAAAAGAGCTTCAGAAACATTGCGGACTGATTTGGATTAAGCGCTAGGTAGAAAGGAAGGCTCCCAGAAAGTTTTCACACTTTGCGAACGCCTTCACAATACTTTGAAACGCCCAATAACTCGGTCAACTTTGCAAGGACCCAGTCACTCAACATCAAACCCTTACACGCAAACGTTGGAATGAAAGCTAATAAAAATGACAGGAATACCAAATAAACAACGAACAGGCCTCTCGGGAGTTTTGGCGCTCCCACAGAAGAAAACGACTAACTATGATGATTCCCTCGCAAAGCCTACTCTACTTAATTTTGCGATGATACAGCTACTCAACTCTCACGTTTCTTCTGGTCATGTGATTCTTAAAATGGTTCCCATTATTCCTTCAGATGACCAGTAAAACATAGAAACTACCTAATTGCAAGAGTTACGAGATTAAGGAATTGCACAAGAAAGTAGAACTTCAAAGACTTGTTTTGCGACAGCGTCGAAAAATTGTACGAGCTGGATTGAGCATGTGCTAGCTGAGCTGCTCATGAAGGAAAACAGAACTGTCAAGAAGCTTCTAATGAGACACTCTATTTCGAGCAAGAGACGCTGGTTTTTTTTGAGGATTTCGGACAAGAGAATGGACGATAGCAGCGAGATAGCACGTAAAAGAGCAAGACGACAGATACAAGTACCAAGGCAGGCAGACTCAATGGACGTCTAGGTAAAGTCATTGAGCAACTGTGCGCCCTAACCTTCCACCCACATGACTTTCTGACGCAAAACTTAGAGATTTTTGCCAACCGCTGCCCACTATACCTTCGTCCTCACAGAGCTCTGATTCTTGAGTGGTCGTGGAATGTTTCCTTGAACTCCCCCCCCCTCCTCAACTGCGACCAAAAAATATTATGCAGATTAATCCCGTACCTCCTTTTCTGATGCGACTCATTCCTCCAAATTGATACCAAAAGATCAGACTTCTCTCCAAGCTCTTCCACCAGTTCCTTTCATTAGTTTCAATCTTTTTTTCACCATTGCATTGGCTTATACCTAGTTTGAATTCCAATGTCAAAAGGCTTTACAAAGGTCGGAACTATCTCTTTGGGATCTTCTATCGTTGGATTCTGCAAGCATGACAACTCTGTTATGTAAGACCACTCGGCTCGCCGGCCGACGCTGGCGCGCCTCCTTCCGTGATACGGCCCGGCTTCGCCGGGCGGGCGCGGCTTCGCCGCGCTTACCTCCTTCTACACTGGATACTCAACAATTACCCGGCTTTAACGCTCACTGAGTAATAACATCATACCTACTTTTCGACACTACTACCGTCTATGAAATGGTGGTAAGCAGCGTTGATCAAGGGCGCAGATGAGAGAGAAACCGGGTATTAGTTGAGCATTCAAACATACGCAAGCAGGTGGGCGCGACGAAGTAAGCAAAACCGGCAAAGCCTGGCCCTATTAGAAAAGGAGTCGCGCCGGCGTCAGCCAGCGAACCGACTGGTATCAAATGTACGTGTGACAACAGATGTTCAAGGGTGTGGCGGATTATGCACCAAAACGCAGTGAAAGTAGGGACCCGTGCTTGAGAACACGCTCCACCCTCTTTGGGCGGGTCTCAACACACCACAGACATGCTGAACTCTCGCCATATGTTTCCTTTACCAAAAGTTTTTCCATCTCCGAGCTCACTCAGATGCGAACTATGAAATTTTTCAGCAAGAGCCTGTCCATCTCGAAACCAGCCCGCCCATTTTTGAGATGGCTCCTCCACTACGTCCACTGCACTCCCTGTGCGTCCCAATCACCATGTTCCCCAGTGCCTATGCTGCTCTGCAAGTAATTCGTGAATTTTTGACCTTCGCCCGCCCACAACATCGACACAGCTCCACACGTAATAGACGCGTAAATCTCGCTACAATAGCGGAGCTCCTGCACACTTTTGCTCGTCTTTGCCGATGCCTGAAGTCTGCTACGGAAGCATTCTATTTTTCTGCATTCCGGTCCGCCCACCTAGCCGCACATAGGCGCTCCGCTCCCAACGGCATTGTGCCTGCCTGCATCACAAGCTGATTCATCCTGACCATCCACTTCCGTGTTTTGTCTGCCTCCGCCCACCTCGGACTGGCCCGCCCACAACATGTGCGCCCCACATTTCTCAATTGGCGACCCTTTGCTGACCTTAGTCCACTTTTTTTCCGGCTTCTGAAGTGCTCTGGATCAAGCTACAAATTTTTTGAATGTGCACCTATGAATGAGAGCAAGCTCCGCCCACTGTGGGCGGGTCTCAACACACCTCAGGCATGCCGAACTCTCCTCAGGTGTTGCCCTCCTACACCGACTTTATTTGCGATTTGGAAACTCTCTTAATGAATTTCTCGGGAAGCACCGCCTATCTCAGCCCTCCACCCATTTTGGGTATGTCTCCCCTAATTGGTTTGGCAACCCCTTGCTAACCTTATTCCACTTTTTCCCCATCTCTGGGCGGCTGAAGCGAGTTATGAGTTTTTTTTTTTGCGCTCACCGCCAATTTTCGGCGCGATGCAACGGCCCACTGGCCGTTGCTTACTATGGGTCACGGATGCTATTTACATCTTGTCCCCATGCCCTATCAATCCCCACCTTGACCCCACCTCTCCAAGTTGTTCTTCAGGTCGAACGCCGAATTTCCGGACAAACAAACAAACAAACAGACGAAGCAAATTATATATAGTGGGTGATCCTACTGAACACTAGCACACCAACCCAGAAAGTAGAGCGAGGTTTCACGAAAGAAAGTGAAAGGGAAGGATAAGGCGTTCAAAAAGAAGCCTTAGAAGGCTCGCGTAGCCACTGATACCCGTTTTCAACATCGACAAACAGAAACATACACACAGTGTTCAATACCCCCAATCACTTTGAGAAGTTCTAGTAGAATTTCGAGGTTACATAAACCAAGCATGTCTCAGTCCAAGAGACTGCAGCAAGAGTGTGAGCAATGAGCTGGCTCGCTTTTTTTGAAAACTCGTCTTATTCATAGCTTCCAACGACTACGAGTTCCACTCAAAAAACTCTTGTGTTGGTCGTCTGTACACTACCGTATCAATCGCTGGCAGTCTAGAGCATTTGTCAGCTTCAAGTTGTCGGTAGTAGTGCACATGCCCCACGGTCATTAGATGCGCAGACGCCGATTAGAAAATGGTAGTCCTGCCAGCGAGTATGAAGGAACCACTACCCACAGCTTACAAATACGTGCGTGAACCTTGCGACGAGGCCGTGGCTCCGACTCAGGGACACTTGTCACGGCAACTCCCGTCTTCTTTACTGCTACCTGATCAGTTGCGGCTCGTTCTGCCTACCACTCTCCGATTCGGATTCGGAGGTGAATAGGTTGAGGGAGAGGGAGCAGGAGGGAATGGAAAGAGAGAGAAGGAGAGATAGACGAGGTGGCACAAAGAAGTGGAACCGCGTGCGACCACCGCCGTTCCTGCGCGGCATATGCACGTATATGTACATTCAGCATAGGGTTCTATGCGGTGTTTTACAGGCGGCTGTTCCTGCTTTTTTGCCACTTTTATATTACCTACCCTCTTGCTCGTAGTACTGGGGCCGCGCAGGTTTAGAAACCAAGCCTGCCTTTGAGACCTGGAAAATGGGCGTGGATCGAAAAAAAGAGCAGCTGGCAATAATTGGCATGTTTATGTCTAGGAGTCACATTTAAAAAAAGATTTCATTTAAAGACTAAAATTGAAGCCAGCCAACAAATTAGTTTGTAGAACTTGCTAGCAACGCCTTTTGCACGATTAGCAACAAAACAAACCTGTTTCAAGTAGCGTTCAGGTAAGGTTCACAAAATCTTTGAAAACCTTACATAATTATCGAAACAGTAAACATGTGGCAACACAGTTTAGTAATAGAACAGTTGTGTTTTGTGACCATAAACACCTAGTTTTCCAAGAGAATAAAAGCAACACCTCTTAACCGGTGATACGGAAAGATGAAGCAAAGCGCTGAGGACTTTCACATGGGGTAACAACCGGTGAAGGACTTCCATATCGTTCCCTATCCGATTTACCTGTAATATTACTACTTAACCAGAAATTAGAATATCGAATGAGGTTCTTTTCGTGAATCCTGTACTACCCTGGTTGCAGCGCTGTACAACACTTTTATAGAGAGAGGGCGGGTATTACTTATGTGTGCCAATGTAGTAATGATTCATTCAATAATGCAGAAGTTTGTACTAGTTCGATTCATATCGCACCTTGCGTGCAAGCATAAAAATATCGAAAGTGAAGCAAATGAAAAAATATTCAAGGACATTTAATAGCGAATAAACATTATCTCAGTGAGTGCTCCAAATGGAGCTGAACAATGTGCCCCGAGATTCGTGTAAGATATTCAGACCAAAAACAATACGTCTCTATCTTAAGGGCAATTTCGAAGGCAGCTCTGGCACGATATTTTCTTGATTCCGCCAAATGCCTTAGTTAGGGGCGCTTATCATACTTGTGGAGAGGTATATGTCGTGTTGTGTGCGCCGAAAAAAAAAAAACGAAGTGAAACGGTCAAAAACCTGCGAAGAAAAACCTTTGCCCTTAATGACAATTTCGGACGAGTTTTCTGTGAACATCTTGTAACCGCTACTGTAGGTACGGCCGCATGCATGTTCCCATATATCCATGCACCGCAGCCGCTTCATACCAATGTCTCCGCTTCATATTTTACTTTGCAAATAAAAGCAATACGAGTCAGCCGTACGGTCCTCATTTGTGGGCGTGGCGGACGCTCGGGTCGTAATGTTGTAGCTCGATAGGGCCCTTCTGAGGATGCCTCCCTCAGAAAAGGCGCTACGCAGCACCTGCTTAGGGTCGCGGAATCCTTCCTGCCAGGCGGTATCAGTCCTACCCTTCTTAGAGATTTATCGTGCCAACTGCCTTTGAGGAATATCATGCGTCACCATCACTACTTATTATGATATCAATTCCCATCGATGACAACAGTTACAGGTGCGCAGTTCGACGAAAGGGAGGGGGGGGGGGGGCGGGAGTGGGGAGGGACACTTTGCACGTTTGCTACTTCCCATCGATGAGTCGAGTCATTAAGTGGACGTGAGATCTTGAACCATGAAACGCCAACATTTTTAGAGGTAACCTTTCAACTCTTGTTGAGCAATGAAATACAAATACCATTCACATGGTGACTGAACGAGCTTGCTCCAGCTCCACAAGAATTGACAAACTTCACCTGAACGAGGCCTGAAAACCGGAACTAGCGAAGATGCTGAATGCCCTTCCCCTTGTTGCCGAAGTGCGCCGTTACAGGCCTCTTCTACGGGACGTAAAGTCACACGAAAAAAAAGGTCGGGATATGGCTACGAACAGAACTCGTCTTGCCATAATAACTGGAGAGAGAAAATGCCCAACCCTCATTCGACATGAATGAACACTACCGTTTATATTTGACACTCCAGGATCTTTGAGATCAAATGCGGAAGTTAGCTCTCCATTGACGCCATGTTCCTGACCAAGCGTCAATGACTTTGTATCTTCCACGGGTTCAAATTCTACATTACAAGAAGTTAAGTGAGACGAAGTCGGCTTCAGCCCAAGCATGCGACAGAAGTCTGAAAGTGCAAATATGAGCGGAATACGGCTAATGTTCCAGATAGTATTGTTGTGGAAGTGGAGCTAGATTTTGGCACTGAATGATGTTTGGTACAGGAAACCCCTCCCCCTCCCTCCCTCCCTCCCCTTCATCACAGGCTCTATTGTACTTAACAGCAAGCGTCTATCGTGCAGATTACCGCGTCACCTCTCACGACACGCCATTGCAGCAGGCAAGATTTTTTAACCACCCAGTTCTCAGTGAAATGTCGTTCCGTTATGGACATTAGACATTTCTCATAACCTTGTTACGTAAAGACACAGGAGAACTAAAAAAAAACTAAACTCTATCTGATTTGAGTGCTCTCAAAAGATAGCACGGAATGCGTGTACGCTTCAAAAACAGTCTCCGCGATCAAACAGTCCGACCCCGTTATTTGGCATAGACCCGCACTCGCAGCGAGTGTACCACATTCATTACTCGAAGCGACGAAATAGAGACCACAGACGCATGTCTATACGCCCCTACTCTTTTCACTCTGCAAGACAACGGCTTACGCGCGGAATCACGTGTGTGCATTGTGCTGCTTGGAGCGTCGTAGAGTGATTTCCTACGCTCGTCGATGGGAAGCCTAGCTAGTGTACTATTTTGGAAGCTTACGAGTTGTTCTGCCCCCCCCCCCCCCCTCAATTTGTTTTTTTAAGAACAGTCCGTCAGGGGCAGTAAACTTCGCAAGGCAATATCGGTCTCGGCGCTGCTCAAGTTCAACAGCGATACAACTTGGTTTAGTCTGCATTCCTTACTGCGGTCCTAATCTCTGGACAGAGTACTGAAAGCTATTTTCTGCTCCTTTCATAACTGAACGCCAACTTGTCGTAACACAATCGCCAAAATCGTTTTTAAGATGGAATCCCCCTTGTCGTTGACGTACTGTGACACGTCTTGCAATGACGTTCTATAAGGTGTCACGAGCGTTGCCACACAGACGACTGTGGCCCTAGCATGTTTGAGCCGAAAAAGGAAAGTCGACACATACCAAGTGCCACTTATGTTGGTAGTTCAAACAAACACTGTTTACTTTGCTACTACTATTACTACTACTAATTACTACACACCTGCATGGTCTTTCAGATAATTCAAACTTGCAAGAGATGCCTAGTGCCTATAAGGAACCTACATTCTACTGAAAAATTAGCCATATTTTCTTCACCAAGGAAAAATTCGCTGCGTTTCAAAAGTGTCAGCTGCTTTGCAGCTCTACTGCTGCAGTCAAGGCGCTGACGTTAGAGAGATTTTCTGGTAATGTCTCCTTACCGATATGTTACCCCTCACTGAGCTTTCCCAACAATTTGCCGTCGAGCAGAAGGGTGCGCACACTCGATCAACCGCACAGAAGTAGTAGTTGTTTTGCTGGCTTTCGACTTCGCGGGAGGGTATAGAGAGCGCAAGGTAGGGGAAAAAATCAACTATCACAGAGCTTTATACGAATGAAATAACACCCTCGTAACTTCCAATGACGAGATACGACCCCCGTTCGAGATCACCATCAAACGGCGGGCCCTGTCTGGAGTGACGCGTCGTGAAACGTGCGATTACATTCCATTACAACCCAGCTCATCATAGGAGTAGACGATTGCAGCCCTTTAGCACCCATGAACACATGCAATCATATACTGACGCCTTAGATGCTACATGCCGACTTCTCAATGAACATTAATCTCACTTCTCTCTATAGCTTCGGTACATCCTGGGTTGTCCACTTCCAACTCTATTTTACACAAATATGACGAGTCCGCAACCTGAACATGTTGCGAAATTCAATTATTCCGCTGTTAGGATGCCGGGTTCATAACTTTGCGTCAGCGTTTACAGCGACTAGTAAAGCATAGGGATTGATCTAATATTTCGAGCGTACGGCAGTAAGGAATGCTCGCGAAAAGCCCAAAACTATCTCTGTGACGTTCAAAACGGCTAGATCGATATCTATGCTGCCCTGGTCGCTCAAAACGCAGAAGCAAAGTATAAACGCACTTTTATTCGTCAGTGATCAAAATGCCTAGGACAACGGTAATAGTACTGCCTGCATTGATCGTGTCTCTTACCTTTTCAAGAACAGCACTCATCAAGCGTTCACTTCTCCTAGCTAGATCCAGCTTCCTTTCACTCAACCGATGAATCAAACGATATTTCTAGAAGATAAACACGAAGTGAACAGAAAAAAACGTAAAACAATACAAGCATAGAGGCAAACGCACATCTGCAAGTTCCATTCAAAATTCTATCTCTCATAGGTTGAGAAGTTTCCCTAACCTCCATAATTCGCTTAGCTGCATATTTACATTCCAGTCGAAGTCCTGAAATGGTCGAAAATAACTAGTTTTCCATGTACAGCAAATCCAGCGAAACTTGCCAGGGATGTCCGCTAAGTTACCATGGAACTGGATCGATAGTCTATAAGGTTATTTACAAATATAGATAGCAAAACTGCAACCTGCATTTCACAAGCAACTTATGAGCAGGTAAAGTTTGTAATGGTGCAGTAGGGTGGAGGCTTGGTGGTGAGCTGTGAAGCATAAGCGAGGAATCGCATACGTCGAATCGAGTCGTGGTGGTTCAGTGGTAAGGTTCGACGTTCGACGACTCGACGTATGCGATTCCTCGCTTATGCTTCACAGCTCACCACCAAGCCTCCACCCTACTGCACCATTACAAACTTTACCTGCTCATAAGTTGCTTGTGAAATGCAGGTTGCAGTTTTGCTATCTATATTTGTAAATAACTGTATATACTCTATCGATCTATCCAGGTCTCCATTCAAAGTTCCATAGCGACTTCACTGGTTAGAGCTAGCAGCTTCAACTACCACAAAAAACCATAAGAATAACGCTCACTTTCTACATCATTGTCCCATTTTCTCATCTGTTCAAATCTTCTGCCAATCTCCTCTGGTAGGTCTTCGACCACTGAAATGAACAAATGGCGTATCCATCGTATTTCTTCGAACATAGTGCACTTTTCCCTCAAGCGGACCCGTTGCCATAAATCAAGCCATAATTCTAGGCACACTGAGCATTTTGTCGCCGAACAGCCAAGCTTATATATGTCACACATATGAACCCTAAGAAACGCCCCAAAGTAACACAAACAACTCTGAGACGATTTTCTTTGAGAATGTAGTCTTATAATCTACAAGAGTTTGAGCTCAGCGGAAAGCACCGTTCACACCTGACGATGCTGGGGAGTCGAAGAACACGCGATAGAGGTGAGACAGTGCTAAATGGCCACTCCAAACTGGAGAAGTAGATGAAGAATCGATATGTACTTAACATTTATCCGCGGATTCACTCTTTCTCCAGTTTATAGTAAGAGTGCGGATAACTTACGAAGGACAACATAGAACAGTCAGAAATTAAGATGGTTTGAATCGAAATGTTCTTAAATTAGTTGTTTTCTTCTCTGGTATGTTGTCACATAGACTTGGTATTTGTCAAAAAAATCATTTAGAATGCAATCGCATTATGTACATCACCATCTCGCTTGGCAAACGAACAAAGAGGTGAGCTGCGTACGGCCACACTGATACTTTGCGACTCGGAAGATCGACGAGTGGAGATTGAGCGATCCGGCGATTCAATAGAATCAGCGCTTCCGGCGATTGCGCACCCAGGGAATGGATGGGTATCAATCGGCACTCGCCGCTAACGATCGCGGAGATTAGGATCCGATGATCTGAGAGTGTTAGCATTCAAATGAGGCGCGCAATCGCGAAAACTCAGAGTGCCGAATCGCGGAATCGCTCAATCTCCGCACCGAGTCGCAAAGTATGAACGCGGTCTAGAGCTGCGTGCATACCTTGCCACACTGGAGAGTAGGGAATCGTGGAGTTGGGGTAATCGGAGAATCCATGAAATGAAAACGTGTTGATTCCGAGGACCGTAGAATTAAAGATCCGGCAAATCGAAGACTGCTCGAAAAAGAGGTATAGACTGATTCGCAGTTCGGTGAAGTCGACAGCGCGTATTTAGCCCATTTTCTAGCACATTCTCTTATCCGCCGATTATCCAGTTCTTCGACTGTTTTGATATTTACATATACTTTCCTTTCATAGAACTTTCCCGATTCTCCCACTTCTGTAATCAGCCGATCCAGCAGTGTCAAAAGGTACACTACCTATCCTAGAAAAAGGGTGGGCGTAGCTGCGTACTTCGTGTAAACATGACATAGAATGCGTTTTTTTCTTGAGTATTTCCATTTAAAAGAAGTTACTTTGTCAATTTTGCCAAGTCAAAGTTACCCCCAGTGCATAGAAAGCGCCACCTTGAAATGAAGTACGCGGCAACGCCCACTCTATCTACAGGATATGGGGCATATAAAAACAACCTAGGGTGGGACGGATCTCAAAAGTATAATTGTGGTCAAGCAGCATCCAACAGCAGTTGTTGGTGATCAGTCTTAACAAAGCATACTTAGCATTTATAAGATTTCATACTTAATTATGTACGAATGTAACGACGAAAAAGAATTTCAGTCCAGTATTTTAGGCGTATTTTTCCATGATAAATATAGATAGCAAACGTTCCCAACAGGACTCACATTCTATGATATCCTCCAGATATTGCATCGTGGAAGACTAGTAATACGCTGAAATAAAGCCCGTTATTGACATACGAATCCATTCACCTACAACAGTTACTGCATACATTAGCATGACATTACCTTTGGAAATCTCCTTTATGAGGAAAGTCTCGACCGAAAAAAGATGTCACATGCTCTAAATGAACAGTGTGGTCATACGCAGTTGCTCCAACTCAGCTGATTCCATAAAAAGAGGAAATGAAAGAAAAGGTCCTCTTGTCGAGATGAAAGGAACCAATTCAATGTGATAAATAAAATGGCTAGACAAATAACCTTTGAGGTAAGGATGAGGAATACTTCCATACACAAGAGACCACGAATAACAGACCAGGTTTCAATAATGGTGACTTGAAAGAGAGGTCGACGTCATTTTGATGGTAGTGCCCGTAATTACGGGAAAGCAGTCATACAGTCCGAGGAGAACATTGAAACGAAAAACCAATGATCACTAACCTGATCTTGAGGTGGCCAGTAAGATTTGTATTGGGAGACTCACTAAAAAACCAGAGATAATTGCTGCAATATTTTTTTGCAAATAAAACAAAGGACAACATTACTGGAAAAACCTAGGATATAATTTATTTGTGGCAATTGTAGTTCAGTGAAATCATACAAGATCTACAAGTTAAAATAGGTTATGACAGGATTGCTCCCGTTATAACATGATATTGGTAGGGCCCTTTGGACCGATAAGCGTCATGATAAGGTCTCGAGCGGCGAGTAGCCATAAATTATGCTCTGATAAGCTTTTGACATGAATAGCTTTTCAGAACCTGCCCCTCCGCAGTCGCATAGCGCTGTAAAAGTGTATTGACTAAAACTGCACTATTGACCTATTTGACGCTAACGTAGTTGGTGAGGTTTATCCTTAGCCAACTACATTAGCGCCACCCGCCAGCAATCCGTACAGGGCACACCATCGTTGTGGAGACCCCAATAGGAGGGGTCGTAATGATGGGGGCTATCAGCACCAAGCAGCATAGACCCGTCAGTAGCACCCAAAAAACCGAAAATCAAAATGAAAACAACTAACAGGATCAGAAAGTTCACATACCATCCGTAAGAACGTCAGCCCTTATCCCTGAGACGGAGTAGGCGAGGCATTGAACACGGCGCAGGATTAGTTACTCGTGGGATGTCCCAATTCGAGACAACTGTCATCTTATTCTGGATCTAGGGACATGAACATTATTGTGTCATAATGAAAATATCTCTCCAAAGCCACAGCCACCGCCGTGTGAAGTTGAAGTGAGCACCCACACCATCTCAGGGATTTCGAGTGCCCGAATGGCTGAACAGTACAACGTAAACAAGTCCGAGGGTATGTCATACACCCTTTTTGAACCCTATGAACACATTTGCTGGGGTGGACACGCACTAGGCAGCGTTCAGACCTCGCGACGGCAGCGCTTGCGTTCGACGTGATCGATCGCGCCTGCGTTCCACTACGTCAATCGCGCAGGCATACGATTGCGTAGCGTGTCTGGTTCAATCGCGCTGATGCCAGAATCAAGTGGACCGCTGCACCTTTAACAATGTATTAGGTTTCGAAAGCGTATTAGTACTGAAATACAGAGCAATTACCCACTATAGTATATAATTTGCTTCGTCTGTTCGTTTGCTTGTTTGTTTGTCTGTCCGGGATTTCGACATTGAGAGTGAATTTTAGAGGTTGTTTCAAGGTGTGGAAGGGTAGGGCATGGGACAAGAAGTAAGGATCACACATGACCGAAGCCCCATTCTCAGTAGGCGGGGAATGCGCCGAAGCTGGCGGTACCCAGACAAAAATTCATAATTCGCTTCCGGAGCAGCCCAGAAATGAGAAAAAGTGGAATAAGGTTAGCAAGGGGTTGCCAGACTAACTGGGGGAGACACACCCAAAATGGGAGGGGTGTACTCGAGGTGAGCGGTGCTTCCCACAAAATTCAGTAACTCGGTTCGCGAGAGTGTTTAGATGGCAAAAACTCGATGCAGACGGTCAATATCTGGCGAGTGTTGGGCACGTCTAATGTGTATTGGGACCACCCACAGTGGGCGAAGCTAGCCCTCAATCGCAGGGCATTCATTTCAAAAGTTTGAAGCTCGGTTCCAAAACACTCCAGACACCAGAAGAAAGTGGACCAGGGTAAGCGAGGGCTAGCCGATCGAGAAATGTGGGGCACACATGTTATGGGCGGGGTCTGCTCTGGGGCGGGCGGAGCCAGACAAAGAAGCTGCAAACGGTTCTGAAGCACTCCAACACCAGAAAAAAGAGGAGCAAGGTAAGCGAGGGCTAGCCGCTTGAGAAATGTGGGGCATGTAGCGGGTGGGGCTTGCCCCGTTGTGCGGGGCCAGATAATAAGTCTGTGAAACGGTTCCAGAGCACTCCAGACAGTGGAAGTAAAGTAGGGTACGGTCAGCGAAGGGTCGCCGGTTAAGAAATTTGGGGTACACATGTTTCAGGCGAAGCCGCGTGCCGCTGAGCGGGGCCGGACAAAGAGTCTGTAAAATGGTTCCAGAGTTTCCAGACACCTTCAACATGTGAGCAGAGATGTGGAAGCTCAACTATTGAAGCGAGATAGACGCCCATTGCGGGCGGAGCATGGATCGAAGTGAGCGGAGAGAGAGAGAGAGAGAGAGAGAGAGAGAGAGAGAGAGAGAGAGAGAGAGAGAGAGAGAGAGAGAGAGAGAGAGTCGAGAATTCACCACTCGGTTGCGGAGAAGCAGGCACCGTGGAGAAGAGGATTGAGGTCCACACGAGGTTAGTGGACGAAATGGGGAAACATCACCAAAATGGATGGTCCTTGCTGAGAAGATGCTCGGTGCTTGCTACAAAATGTAACAGTTTGGATCTGTTTGAAGAGGTCAAAAAATTGTTGGGGAAGAGAAACACATAGAGTTGAGTATGTCTGTGGTGTGCTGACAAGGGTGGTTTCTTGCATGATGTAGGGGTCCATGCGAGGTCTGCAGAGGTGTGGTTCATTTTTGTTAAACACTATTGGGAATGCCAAAAAGGAATAAAAAGAAATTGCTCGGAACACGCAGATTTTATTACCTCATTCGGCTCTGTTTTAGCTGTAAAGCTGAGTACATATAGTTTACCAGTCGGCTCGCCGGCTAACGCCGGCGCGCCTCCTTCTGATACGGCCCGGCTGCGCCGCGCGTATTTCTTTCACATATTTCTAGACTCAACTGATATCCGCCTTTTGTTCTGTACTCCACTTTTTTCCGGTGTCTGAAGTACTCTTGAGCTATTTCACAGATTCTTCGTCTGACTCCGTCCACCTCGGAGCAGACCCCGCCCACAATGTTTGTGCCCCACAATCCTCACCGGCGACCCTCTGCTGACCTTAATCCACGTTTTTTCCGGTCTTTGAAGTGCTCTGGGACAGTTTTAGAGAATTTTCGTCTGGCTCCGCCCACCTCGGGCTGGCCCCGCCCACAATATGTATACCCCACATTTCTCAATCGGCGACCCCTTGCTGACCTGAATTCACTTTATTCCGGTCTTCGGAGTGCTCTGGAACTATTTTACAGATTTTTCGTCTGACTCCGCCCAAACCGGAGCAGGCCCCGCCCACAGTGTTTGTGCCCCACAGTCCTCACCGGCGACCCTTTGCCGACCTTGATGCACGTTTTTCCGGTCTTTGCAATGCTCTGGAACCGAGCTACAAACTTTAAAAATGAGTATCCTGCGATTTAGGGCAAGCTCCGCCCACTGTGGGCGGGTCTCAACACACTTTGAGCGTGCCCTATATTCGCCGGATATTTACATTCTACACTGAGTTTTTTGCGACTTCCAAACACTCTCGCGAACTGAATTTTGCGAGAAGCACCGCCCATTTAGGGTGTACCTGCCACAGTTAGTCTGGCGACTCCTTACTAACCT
>MU966901.1:0-14200 GCA_036418165.1 Cooperia oncophora | reverse complement strand
AGCGCCAGCGACTAGAAAAGTATAGGTATCGATCTAGGTGTGTCAGCGTACAGGAGCGTTTCGAGCTACTAGGGAAGTTAGATATCGATTTATCGCACGCTGAACGCCAGATCGATATCCAAACTTTCCTAGTCGCTCGAAAAGCTGCCGCTTGCTGGCGCTCGCTTACCCAAAGTGTGAAAGTCTGAGCGATCGATAAACACCGGCTTTACTTACGGGTCTCCAGCAAAGAATGAACTGTAACAATTCTTCCAAAGCGATTCCTTTACTTGTTCCATGCAGAAAAAATGATTGGAGAGGAAATGTCAATTCATAAACGGTGGTTATCTTCCAAGGGATTCTGTACGGTGTCAAAATGAGGATATCGGATGAAAACTGTCCAGAAACTTTCGAGACCCCTGAATCTGTTTGTATTGCTTATCACTCCACATTAAGATAAGAATAGAACGCTAAGGAAAACATTCACTGAGCTAATACTGCAGTTACTGGTGAATATGTGTAAATGTAAGTGTAATCGAAGTGATTAAGGGAGTACCTAGTAAGAGAAAGCGTTATAACTGGATCCTGGTTCTAGTGAGTTTAGTCGATAAAGATTAGCACTACAAACAGTCGCTTTCTGAAGTATTTTGAATTACAGGTATCGAGTTAAAGCCAGAACAACAAGTACTTCTCAGTACGTGTCTACCTAACCCTTGTGGCAAGAGTCAGTCAATTTATCACGAAGAGTACGTGAGTTTAACAGCCGAGAAGAACGGTGGTTGATTCATGACAGTTGTTTAGAGTGCTACGCCAGCAGAGACATCAATAGAACGTGCATAAGCATAATTTTACACGATTTTCACGACATTGTTCCCAGCAGGGCTATCAGTGAGCGATTAGAAGAAAAAACTTTGTCTGAAGAATTAGAAACCAGTGGCCGTTGGTCAGGAGCGCTGCCTGCACACAGTCTTTGCACTCCTTTTTTGCTTACTGTTGGGCTGATAAACCAGTCTTGGTACATTACGGGTCCAAAATCAGTTCCTTCATATAACTGAAAGAACACGGCGAAACATTTGAGCTATGCCCATTGAAATTACTGGTTTTCTGCCAATGTACATGTAACTTTCCGAAGTCTTCCGATGACAACGAGGCGAGCTAGGAGAAGAACATGTTAAGTCGTTTCTGATGCTGGCACAGGTTTTGAAAGTTCCGCTGTCAAAATGGAAGTAGCCTTTCGAGAAGATGCGTCGAAAAGTGCGAGGCAAGGGGATAATTGTGGATGGGCACTGATAATCCAGTCGCTGGTGACTAATTCATTAATCATAGCTTTTACAATTTGTTATTTAGCGATATTATGGTAGAAATACACTTTGGCTCGCTAGCGAGTGTTTTCGAGATGAGTAGTCAAGTTTCATGACTAGCATAAGTATATTGATAACCATAGTAATTTCACACTAACGACTCCTGCTTTCTCCCTACGTAAGCTTCAAAATGCACAGTGTTCTCTTTTGGCGATCCGACGGTAGTTTTTTTTTTTGGACAGAGGGAGCTCAGACCCCATAAAAAATATAAAGCGAAACCGTAACGTGTTGACAGCTAATTGATAGCTGTCCCATATTCGATTGCTGAAAAATCATAGAATAAAGGACGAAAGGGCAGCAACACAACCAGTTCTCACTGTGCACCACAAATGACTGGTCAAGAAAAACCGTGGCGAAAGAGCTGTCAGCTGGCTTACAACGGAAAGGTTAATGGAGGAAAAACTCAAGTGTCTTACTTGAGTCTAGGCGAAGTTAGCAAGCAATTCAAATAACTAAAGTGCAGGTAAAACCGGACGATTCTTCTTTTGTGATAATAACTATTCTCTACTATTTCTAATTACTTGGCGGATTTCTTGGAGAAGATGTGGCCATTCGAGAGAGGGACTGCTCGAGGATATCAGAGGTTTCGCATCATATAAGGGATCTATACCAGGTGAAAATAGTATATGACTCAATACTTTTTGCATCACCATTTTTTACTGTCAACTCACCTCCATTCGCATCTAGTTTCTCCAGAAGAAATAGGAGATGGGTGAAGATTTATTGCGTATAATACCTTCCTCACCCCTTTCCATGCATGTAGTCACCCCAAACGGGCCATATACGGCCCTACTCTCCCCCCTCTCGACATATAAGTCTGCCGGGAATGCGTCAAGGAATATAGTGAATACTAAAGTCTTATTCACACACATTCAATCCGTTTAATGACTTCTTTGGACTGCGCTCAATACTTTCGTCTGCGTTTTGAAGATGTTCTAGCGACTAGGAAAAATATAAAGCTATCGATGCTAAGGGTATTTAAGCGCATGCGAGAAGATGTCTCGCCCGAGTAGCTTTGAAGTTTTGCGGAGCAGTAGCTAAGTGATAGACGCTCAAACACCAAGATAGATGATCGACATACTTTCTAGTCGCTGCAGAATGCTTGCTGTGGCTGCGCTACCCGCTCTCAGAATCGATAATCCTACCACCTTTTCCTAGTCGCTCGAATGCACGAAGACGGCTAATGTACGCTCAAATGCTGCTATATGCTCCAGAAACGGTGACGCAAAATGTATAAACGTCCAGCCTTACCCCATACTGCTTACGAATCGATTAGAAAAAGATAAATATAAAAGAGTGAACCCTCCTTCTGGCGAAAGAACTCTGAAGAAGGGACTATTGTCAAAGTCAGCTGAATAACCATTTTGAGCTATCTCAGATCGCTCAACGTATAACTTTCGGGATTACTGAAAGATTCCTAGAATATTTCGGTGAAGTGAAGCCATTTTCAAGAGAAAGGTGTTAGACTCAGAAAAGAAACTTTTGTGACTCTTTTACGTTGACCCTCCCAATTATTCCTACTCACCAATCAAATCCCATAGCGGCAGATGGGTGACCAGTCAGATAAGTAGACATAAGCTCAATGAACAACGAAATCCAAAGCGGATTGTGAAAACGGTGCCGAATAGCGCAGCGTCAATGCGGCTATCCCTTCAAGAGAAACAAACGGTCGGAACTGTGTTGGTTTAAAATCGATAACTATTTCGTCGATTATCGTCATGATGAAACAGTGGGCTGGGCGGACGTAGCACTGATGTAATTAGTTCCTGTGCAATCAGACAAACGACTGGAAATACCTATTGAACTGGGACGGTTCCCACAGCACTTTTTCTAGCATTCCGACCCGTGCAGAGTTTTTTTTTTCTGAACGCGTTTTGCATGACAAAAGTGCAAATACAGAAAAAGCCTTATGTGGCCATAAAACTACTGGAAACATCAGAAAAAGTATGTTAAATGCTATTCATCTAGTGCATATAAATAAAGACTTTTTCATGACTTTATGCAACTAAGTTCAGAAAACGTTAATGTACCCCTCTGTACTGTTCAAGATACAAAATTGATTTCGATAATCCTACAGTAGAAAGTGACCTTCACGCTGCATTTCTTGCAAAGTGCAAAACATTTTCAACTATCCCACTGAGTTGAAGGAAATTCCTGGTAAGAGGGTTAGGATAGTGGACACGAAATATTTGAGAACGTGCCGATGAATGATTCATCCCCAATCAGAAACGTACTTCTCGCAGTATTTTTCTATCTGTTTGGCTATAACAATCGTTTCTACCAACGAGCAATTTCAATAGCTATCCTGATGGTTTGAGCAAACATTCATATCTGAATGGGGAACGATTTCCCTGCCATCAGTTTTTTGGCACGTTCCCAAAAAACTTGGGCCATACGAGTTTACTTCGCGGTCTCACGGCGTGCTCCAGGTGGACTTGCTTGATATGCCGCTGTTTCAGGTTCCCCCACCTCCACCCCCTCCCCCCCAATACGCCCACGAGTTAATGTCTACAGCTGTGAGAGATAACGCACTTATAACGCATTTATATAGAGTTTAACTTATTTTTAGCACTTTCTTTTTTTCTCATAATCTCCATTTCCAGTTTTTCCATAGAATAAACCCCATGCTTCTACCCAAGCCCGTGCTTCTACACACGTCGCGACTTCTGAACAAAAGGTACGTTTCTAGGCGCACTGTGCATCGGGAGAGTATGCTCCAAAGAGATGAAGTCACGTCATGTCTGTTGGTGTGCACCTTCTCGCCAAGACAGCATGACACATTTTGACATGGCTTTGATATAGTTGGAACACGGTATGGCTTAAGTTCCCTAGAAAGTGGGCCCTTCAGAAGTACATAGTGTTGTTTCTTCGTAAATATAAATGTCAAAGTTGTATAGAAGAGGAACAACTCCAACCGTTCCCGAGATTCTTTCAAATTAAGCCGCTTGAACTTTTTTTCTCATTGTATGCTCAATTTCAAAAGGACTGCAAACCCTGCAAAGTTGCGGAAGACATGGCTCACACCCACAAGTGCTGAAACCCTACATGACCCCATCTCTGCGGCAGCGAAAATCTCCTTCCGTTTGCGATTGCACTCGCTTTTATGAAAAAATATTGAGAACTTCCTCATTAAGTCATCTGGGAAAATGTGGGTCAACCAATCAATAATCGTTTTCCTTGTAAAACAAAAATAGCAATGAGTACCAATGGAGAATTATGCTTGTTTCCTACCCATCTACATCTGCGCTAAGCACTTTCTAGTTGTTGTTCAATTAGATCGGTCTTCCCATTGGCTGTATAGGTCCTGGAGAACCCGAAAACATTGTAAAAATTCAGACAGGATCTACGAACAACTTCCTTCAATAGAGGTAACCTGATGTTATCGGAGGCAAATTGCGGGCTGACTTAGACAGGGCAAAGAGTGCTCCAGGGTCGTGATTTTCGCGCATAGCTGGGTTTTTTTCTTGATTGTGAGTGAGCCAAGCCGCAAAGGGCTCCTGTCCTCGCTTACAACCTCATTCGAGTTTACTACTTCATACAGAAGCTCGAGCGTGGTAGTGGGTAGTACTCTAACGGACATCCTGGTACACAATCGAACCAGAGAGACCTTCGAATATTTTCCGATTATCACTCACTCCAAGTACATACAAATGGTTATGCATATCCTACTTGCCGGGCGTGGTAGTTGCGCTCCAATCAAAACACGGTTACGGGGCTGTTGTCAACCAGACGTGCTCTCGCTGCGAGGGTCCAGGGTTATTTTCACGAGGCATCTACCAGTCCAGTAGTTGAAGGGAGAAGGTAAAGGAGGGATCAGAGAAGGAAGGAAGGAAAAGAAGGAAGGAGGAAGAAAAAAGGAAAGAGAAGAGAGGCTCCTCGGTTGACAAGTGCCCTGAGACGGTGAATAATGGGTCACAATTAGTGAAAAAAAGACTTGCGAAGAGATCAGTCGGTCGGCCATGAAGAAGAGCGAGAGAGCGAACAAACAAAAAAAGCGATTGGTAACCAATGCCGACTTTCGCCGAAGTAAACAAGGAGGAATAACACCGGCGAGCATTATGGCTTATTTATGATGCGCGGCTCGAGCCTTTCAAGACCGACAACAGCTTCATTT
Organism: Cooperia oncophora; assembly: GCA_036418165.1. Classification (NCBI taxonomy): domain Eukaryota; kingdom Metazoa; phylum Nematoda; class Chromadorea; order Rhabditida; family Trichostrongylidae; genus Cooperia; species Cooperia oncophora. Next base: position 8,746 of record MU966901.1, on the reverse strand, counting down.
TGGCTGAGTTTTACATAAACTCTTTTATCAAGCATTAAAAATCAAATATGATGTATAGAACCTCCCCACTTATACTTATTGATTTTCGACTTTAAGGGCATGAAAACACTTAAAGGAGCATTTCACGATGATTGTATGGGCGGACACAGAACTTGTGCCGTTATCGCTTGTAAGATTTTCCCCTTTAGCGTACTAGGAGTAGAAGCACATCAATAAGTATCAATAAGTAGAACGTAATATATGTGTCTTTGCGCAGCCCGTAGTCGCAGAGTTTGCCTTTAAGTCCGTGTTCGTACTTTGCGACTTGAGCTTACAGGTCAACCACGCTCCACCGCTAACCGTTGGACCGCTTCAACTGCTTATTCGGTCTTAATCAGGATACAACATATTTCGAACACTGCAGCTGTCTAATGGCTAGCGGTGGAATGCGGCCAGAGGCAGTCACAAGAATGAAACGCTCGAGTCGTGAAGTATGGAAGCGGCCTAAACGGCAATATTCAACCTTTCATGAGAAATGATACTGAACGAGACCTCCACTAGGTTGTGATCATGTGGCCTAAAGTAGTTTACCATATAAGCATGCGCGATTAAAGTGCGTCAAACCTCTTCTAGCGTTTTCTTAATTGAGCTTGAAAGCTAACCTGAAACCTCCGAGACTAAGTGGGACCCACCACGAGAGCTAAGGACACCATTTTTCCCAGTTATTTGCCGCGATGGCCTTCGAAGGATGATTATATAGTGCCATCAGTGACCAGGTTATATGAAAACAGTCTGCGGGGGCCCACCGGGCATTTAACGGTGTAGTTCGCAATATCGCTTGAACTTCGAATGTCCGATGAGCAGTAAAATCTGACAAAAACTTGTTGTGGCATCATTTTTTTTATTTGAGCTTCCACTGCTTCATATTTAGAAATATGAGGTTCTAGTCCAATATACCGTGGTGCAATAGTTCGTCGAATTACGGTGTCTCCTTTCACACAAGCAATTTTGCAAAGAAGTGTCACGAGCTTACGAGGGTGCTGCGAGCTGCAAGTTTTCACGCCGTTTCTGTGCGTTTTCTTTTTTAATCAATTGAAGACGAGTTTTAGTGGTGGAAAGTGCGATGAAGCAGTCGGAAGTCACGGGTGTGGAGACTTTAGCCTTGGCCTGGGACAGGTGAGGCGGAGAAAGATCTGATTGAACCGCTTCGTCCACGTAGAAGGTGCTATCCCCATCAATTCGGCAAAAAGCTCCCTCTCACCGTCAACATTAAGGGGAATGTGAGTGTTTTGAAAAACGCGTGTTTTGCACCAAAGCGCCCCGGTATCGGAGGAGTGCTTGAATTCTGTGTCTAAAAGGGCGAATGCACAACTCTTGGATTTTTTCTAGCTCTGAAGGAAGCAGTGTGCTGAAATGTTTATCGTACACATGTTTATATTGGGCGCACTTTGGCGTGGAGGGGCACTGAATGCTACTCAACTACTGCTTTCACAACCTTCATTAAGGCGAAGAAAGAAATTCCAGCGATCAAAGTGCCTCCTTTCCCCTAACTTTGCAGTTTCACGGGAGTTTACGTCGCCCCAAATGGGATTTGTTGTCCATTATGAACTAACAAGAGGAATTCTCAACGATGCACAATGTCTAAGCCGAAAAGCCTGATTTCATGAATTTAATATGGGATTACTGTCAGTCTAGTCTAGATATTGAAGAAAGTTATCTGCCTTAACTGAGGTCAGTTTCCTAGCCAAGAGATTTCATTTGGATGTGGTAATGAGGAAAAAGGATACAGTAGAGGGATAGAGGTCAGGTGGCTACGAACACACGGGAGCACTCGTTGTTTATGACAGGAAACTTGTTTGGCTAGCTGTGAATCATCATATAATACATGCATGAAACCAATCGATGAATTTTGGCATTTGTCCATCTTAATCAATGATGTTTTTGAAGCGAAAAAGGATTCCCTTCATAACAATATTTACAGCCATCAACACAGCAGAGCACAAGTGCTTGACAAACAGTTAGCAAAAGCTGTAACAAGAAACTTTTCTGTTAGCAAACCCCTTCTCCCCGAACTTCATACTTCATTCTGTCGGGGACAGTACTTCCCATGAGAATTTTTCTACCGAAACTTATACCTGAAGAAAAGGTTGGAGAAAGGGTTGTGAGAAACCCTTGCAAACAGTATGTCCGAATTGGAAAGGGCACAGGTGTAGCGAAGGTCAGGAATCAACTACGTTTAGTACGGAGAGATTCAACCTCATCAGGGCACGTCGTACGTCGGGGATCCTCGCAAGGTGGGGGTTGGTGCCTTTCTCCATTTTCTCTTCAATGCGCTATATACCCCCGCCCTTGTACTATTTCCCAACCCCGCTCCTCAGCAGTTTTTATTTTGTGGTAGGAAAAATGGAGAGTTTCGGGCAAAAAAAAACTCCGGAAAAGTTGATAGGATGGGGAAGGTGAACGGAGGTCCTAACAGTGGAAAGTTTTGAGGTGGAGGATAATAATCACCACACTGTATATAGTTTGCTTCGTCTGTTTGTTTGTTTGTCCGGAATTTTAATTCGACCTGAAGAACAACTTGGAGAGGACGGGCCACGGAGGGGATGGGTAGGGCATGGGAGAGCAAGCAAAGAGCACACATGACCTATGCAAAATCCTGCCCACACTGGGCGGGGCATGCGCCGAAAGCTGGCGGTGCTGCAGACTAAATTCATAAGACGCTTCCGGAGCAGCCCAGAGATGGGGGAAAAGTAGGTTGAGGTCAGCAAGTGGTTGAGATTAACTAGGGGAACACATTGGAAGCGGGCGGAGCTTCCCGATATGGGCGGTGCATCCCACAAAATCCAGTAACTCTGTTCCCGATAGAGTTTAGAAATCGCAAAAGTCGATGCAGAAAGGAACATCTGACGAGCGTCGGCAAGAGAGCTGAGACCCGCCCATAGTGGGCGGAGCTTCCCCCCAACCATGGGCTCCGACTGGGATCTGACTCTTGCCCATTAGTCATTTGTTGTGGTAACTTTCGGAGTGCGGCGCCTGACAACAGTTGTCATGTTAAGACAACTTCAGAAGATTGACCAAGTGCAAAAACCTGTGTACTTCTCATTTCATTTGGAGCAGAAATGTTCTAGCTAGATATGAAGGTCCTTACTTATAGGGAACCCCATAGTCTGCGTTGCAACTGGATTGCAGACCTATGCCACACCTGCACCATGTAAGAGAGCAAAAGGGAGAAGATCTCGAAATTTTGCACCTGAATACACATCTACACAGTATGACTGTGTTTACATTCAGTATACTACGGCAATGATTATGAAATTACTGTGTCAATAATATGATGAATGTATGGCAAAACCTTTTTATACTTGTCAATGTTTTCAGCGCCTACCACGCACACGGTCCGGAGATCGAATCTCGGAACGACTCCCGCCTGGGTCAATCATGCCCTCTAGCCTAGGGACGGAAAAGCGTACCAGATCCGTGTGGGGAGGATAAGACCACAGACCTCTACATGGGTTGGTCCCTGCAATTCTTTGTATAGGCCACATCGTATTCAGCGGCTTGAGAGTTCATGAGAGTTCAAGAGTTCATCCTTCATCAAAGGCAAGTGGTGTGATAAATTTCTAAGACGAGTATGAGTAAAGCAGATTTCGGCGCCCCTGAGCAGGCGGTGCGTGGCGCCTTACCCAAAGTAGGTACTCTTTCAGCGCCTTGACCTTCGCTACACCTGTGCCCTTTCCAATTCGGACATCCTGCTTGCAAGGGTTTCTCTCAACCCTTTCTCCAACCTTTTCTTCAGATATAAGTTTCACACGTTGAGGTAGAAAAATTCTCATGGGAAGTGCTGTCCTCGACAGAATGAAGCATGCAGTTCGGGGAGAAAAGGGGTTTGCTAACAGAAAAGTACTCCCACTGCCGCCCACCCACAAATGGATGACCGATGCTGATGCTCGTATCGCTTCATTTGCGAAGTACAGTCCTCATCATTGCGGACCGGTGGGGCGTGGCAGTGCGGCTGCGTTTGGTGCGGTTTGGCAAAGTCGTTCTGCACCAGTTTTTGAAGCGGGCAAGTGCATTACTGTATTATATCCTTCGTATTACTCGTTTTCTACCACTTTTTGTCGCATACGCGTTTCAACAAAAAGGCTGAGAACGGCTTCAACAGTGTGCGCACTCCTTCTGGCTGACACGCCCCACCGGTCCGCAATGATGAGGACTGTACAATATGAAGCGAAGGGATTGATATAAAGTGGGCGATTATTGGCATGATGCCAACGGGAAACTCGTCCGGATATGCTTTCGAAGCCGTGAAGTACCAAGGGTTGCTTGGCAGTTTTTGGCCATTTCACTTCGGTTTTTCGCCATTTTCCCCCCTATATTCGCACCCCTACCATTTTCAAGCGAGTACTGAATTGTCGTGCCTTATGCCCTTCACGTTTTCAGGAAATGTGAAATGGTAGCAGTTGTGAGGGTCGGAACGCTGCAAGGACACAAGGCTCTCCTCAAGTTTCGGACATCAAAGACATTTGCTGTAAATTTTCTTCTCTTCATGCTTAACAACTGCAGGTTGGCTCGTCTGTCACGTCCCCTCTGAACAGCCGCGCTACTACACCTGTTGTGCTAAACCATAAGCGCATCTCGCGCTCGACGCGATCAACACAAAGGCTGAATCGGTATCGAATCTAAAGTTACCAAGGTGACAGTATTCATATATAGCGACATCCTGCAATATCCATTGTTGAACAGACGATGAGTCATGAACGTACGAAGGGCGGGCTGAGTTTCGAAAGCGTTCCCCGTATAAAAGAGTGTGGAGTCTGAGCAATGGCGCCGTCGACCGTTCTATTTAAGCCGCTCTCTCACGAACGCCGTTGTCTTTGCACTTTTATTATCATTCATGCACAATTCCAACAAACAAATTCTTAACAGTGCTATAATTCGAATGGAAATCTCGGGCCGATGCCCCGGTAAGTCGGGTTCCGCTTAACTACTCGGCGAAAAATCGATCCAAGGCCTGTGTCAATACTAGGAGAATGGGAACACGCCTTACTGCCTTACATAAATATGCACATCCAGAAAATATGAGCGCCATTTCTACAATATCACTTGCATTTCTCGTTCCTAGCCAAAGCGCAAACTACGGCCATCTCTCGCATTTTCCTCTCGCTCTCTCTTTTAATTCGTCTCTCGCTCATACTACTCTGTAACGTCGCAACTAATTATGCACTCTAGTCAGAGAATGGTTTGCGAGAAGATCGGTGACCCTGTGAAGTCGGCCGTGCCTGAGCCATGCGATTACCATCACGCCTTACTGGCCGGCGATCATGTATGGATGTTTGGAAAAACATGTAAGTTTTCATGAAGTTTACTAGAGAACGAGAATGAAGGAGAATGATAAGATGAATGAGGATCGAGTAAAAGTATAAGATTTTCAGTTGTCAATCAGCCGTCATACAACTGGGGTAACCGAGTTGCATTGGCCGGTACGTACGGAGTGGCATTTAACCTCGGTAATAACAAATGGGAGGAGCCTCAGAAAGTGAGTTGATTGTTGTAGGGAAGAATCGACGACTGGTGAAGAAGAAGTTTAAACTAAACAGCGGTGATGGGCAGGACCACTAATCGCTGACCTTTGTGTTTGGGCACGGGTGCAGGCATTATCATTTATCGATGGGGTATTTTGCACTACTTGTTAGTCACTGATATAGTAAGCAATCCCTCTAGCTAAGGGGTCTCCGTCAAGAATTAAGGATGAGTACACGAAAAAAACAAGAAGAATGTCAACGAATGACTGATGACAGAAGTTTTCCGAACAGGGAGGCTGGCGTTTCGTGGGCGACTTTGAGAAGGTCAACATAGACCTCCCGCGCTGCAAGATAATCGATCGATAGTTGCTCTCTCATTTTTTAACTACGGAGGTTCTTTTTCATTTCGATGCTAAAAATAGTTCTTTCGATGGTTTCAATTTCAAATCTGACTTTGTTCGCTTCCATCTGCACACCGTCGGCTCGTCAAAGCGTAGACGAGATAGAAAACCTACTAGTAAACTGATAAACAACAAAAGATAAGTTGCACTAACACAGACGTTTTGAGGAGTTCACCGGCATAAACATGTTGACCAGGTATTCGTTCAATCCCCTTTTGCTTTTCATCGGCTCTTGTTTGCTGTCGTTTAATCAATCAGTCTTATCACTACACCAGTTCAATTATGACTGATGTTTTCTGAAAAATTTCACGAATATATATCAGTATTTACAGTTCTGTCGTGATTATTTCCGTATTTCAGTTCCCAGCTCTGTCGCAAGAGGAAAATGTCAGCGAAACCTTATTCGTTCTCAATAAGACCATTTACATCCTTCTGTTTTCGGCATTTAGTGAACTTTCGATGAAATCGGTTCACAAATGGACAGGATCTGGTTGGGAACCAGTAAAGCTTGAGGTAACCCTTAGTTTTTAGGCGCTTTGTTTTCATTGCTGCATGGGGTAGATTTCAGGCATTCCCAGCAATACCTGCTGATGATCCGGCAGAGCGAGTTACTGTTGTAGTAGCGGAAGGTCCTCATGAAAATTCGAGGTACATAGTCAGTACAGTCGGACGAAAGATTAGAGTTGCTCACCTGACGTTATCCGATGGCGCTGTTAAAATTGCACACGTCCTGGATGTACCGGAAGGCGCTGCGATTCCGGTAAGATTATATTATTATTTTTTTATTTACTATCTATGATAATATTTGTAGTATTAATGTGTAGTGCTACGCAAACCAGGGTAACACTAAAACTCTGTAATGCCGGTACGTAGAGCGCGCAGATTGAAGGCACAGTGTAAGGTTACCTACTACGTGGATCTGTTCACAAGTCTGAAATGAGCTGGTCCGTGTCTGTGGAACCGTACCTCTTTCACTACTCATAAGTGCACGAAAAAAGTTGGATAAGTGTGATAGCTTGCTGGTTTTTATCTATCCAGCCGCTCGCCAGTACCCTGCAAGTGGACCGCAGACAACAACACGCTGCACGTTCAAACCCGCACGCTACTTCTGCGTCTGCACCCTCATTTCTATCGCTGAGGCGCAATCATTCTTTGCGGGTCCACAGTGCCAAGCCGTTCGCTGCGAGATCTGCTTGAAAACTGTCATGCAGCTACGGAGCACACGTTCGCAACGTGGGCGTGCTTGTTAAACTGTGGGCGGTGACAATAAATAAATCTAGCTATCGTATCCCTTCACCTTTATTTCCACGCACTTCTTACTGCTGGAAATGTTATTCTTCTGCAGCTTCGAGCTTGCTTAACTCGCACAGGGAAGTGAACCAGATCCCAGGGTCGCTGACCTTGTTCGACATGGACGATGGGGCAGGTCGGCTGCGTGTGGCGCGGTGCCAACCCGTTTTTTACTTTTCTTCAGGCAAGTGACAAGACTGCCATATCCTTGTATCAGTCCTCCACCAGGTCTTGTTACTTAGCCACTTCAACAGCGGAGAACGGGCTTGGCGGCGCGCCAGATGTAACCGCGCGGGCACGCCCTCTCATCCGCAGCGGAGCCAGACTGTAATCGCACAGTGTCAGTTCATGTGATGGTCGAGGTTCTTGTTTGTTTGAATCATGCTGTTTTCTTTTCCGTCAGAATAGCTGGCGAAAAAGTGCCGAAGTGGAAATAGCTTCCATATTACATTTATATTTTGCAGTGATTCCCTAACAAACTTACTTTCAGGGTGCACAAGCTGTATCGGCTGTGGAAAGTGGAGATCGGTTGTTAATAGGTTATGGTGTTCATGGTTGTGGGTTCCGATGGGAAAAGAACCGCCTCATACTGTGCGATCTTAGCAAGAAGTCCTGTGAAGCACTTCAGGTAGCTCTTTTGAATATCTACGAGTGGTTTCGATGTTATGCCATCTTACCAATTCAGATTCCTTCTGAAGCAGCTCCGAGATGGGGATTCAGTGGTGCCAAAGGGCTATGTCTTACACCATCTGGAGCATGGGTTCATGCAGCAGGAAGTGTCCCGTCAGGTTTGTTCGATAAAATTCCATTTCTTTATTTGTTAGCTTCCGGGAACTTCGTTTATGTTACTCATTTCATCCAGGCATGACTGGGAGTTCCTTCGATGGCTCCGTTTGGGCGCTGTCGAGCCTGGGTTCCACGCCCATATGGCAGCAGCTTGAAGGAAGTATACCCTCTGAGGGAGATGTGGTGATCGGCAACGGACGTGTCATTAGTATCGATAACGACGGAGTGCACAGCCAGCAACTGAAGGAACACTGATTTGTGATCATTTTGTCCGTGCATATGGACACAATTCAAGCTTCAGTATACTTCATTGTGATAATGTTTCACTGACGTTTTATTTTCGTACGAGTTCACTGAGACTTTAACATAATTACTCATGATATTTTCTGGGTTATATGGATATATCATTCGAAATAAATGTGTCATATTTAATTTGAAAACACGACTTGCTACCCAACTTTTATTGCAAAATAGCCAAATGTTCAAATGTTTTCTTCAACAATATTCAATGAGTACTCGATATGAAATTTTCATTGGTAAGCTTTCGCTGTGGTAACAGCTTCTTCAGACCTCAAATAAAACAAGCATACATAGTACTTCAATTCCTTACAACAATCAAGCTGATCAAAGTACTAACCAGACTGGGCTCCCTCTTAACAATAAAGTCGCTAAGGTCTGTAATACAACATAGTAAAAGCCTACATTCGTTGACAAACCATCATATACTAACGACCTACCCCTGACCGACCTCCAGTGCAACTAAAAGTC
>MU966900.1:0-13968 GCA_036418165.1 Cooperia oncophora | reverse complement strand
TGGCTGGAGTTCCGAAGACACTAATCACAAATGTCTGAAAGTCCCCCACTGCAGTCTGACAGAATTTCTCGCTCATTTTACGTCTGCAGCTGTGCAGTTCTCGCTCACCGTCTGGTAGTTCGCACCGTATGCACGTCCAATGCGCAAAACCAATCAGGCCTTACTTGAGGCATTTCCGGTAGTCTCTTTTGCTCTTTTCCTTATTGTCAGGTCGATTAGCTTCTACAAGCTCATAACTGTAACCCTTGGTGGGTAAGTCTTACCTTCGGAATGTGTCCTTAAGAGCCGCAGACAGCGTGAGTACCACTAGGATATAAATGTTGGGCAGAATAAGGACTCAAGACCCAAAAAAGGCAGAGATTGTGCTTATTGAGGAAAGAAAAAAGAGCCGATAACCTTAGACCAGCTCTCTGCTGTACAATGAGGTGAACTGTGCGGGCAAAGTCAGTGTAATGACTGGAAAAGTGAAGCAGAAAACCTCAGTCGTCCAGGATGATGATGATCTGCTACTAGACATATCGGAAAATCATCTGCGAGAGACAATCCACTGCCTTCCATGGCTATCTGCTTCCGTGTACGAAACATCACAAATCCATGGTTTATCGGCTACTCCATATCTAGGGTGAAGGGATAAATGACTACCCAATGGGAGCCCACATAAGGCTCGTGGGTCTCAGTACTGTGCTGGGAAGAGCCGTGCCCAAAAAGAACATGATTACCGTTTTAACTCCTACAAGAACAGCCGTTCTCCCACAGTACTTTTGGGATGGCTCAAAAAAAGCGAATTAGTAAAGAGGTACTCACTTTGCGACAGGATAATCATATGGTAGTTTTACTCGCTCGGGATCCAGAATGAGTACTCCAAGCTCATACGAACGTATCATTAGTTGTGTTTTGTTTTTCTACAATAAGCATAACGAAGATTTGAGCAGTCTTCTTCAATTTGAAAACATCAATCGGGAATTTTCAATTTGAAAGATAGCAGCAAGCCATGTGTGGGTCACACCCCGGTTAAGATAACCAGATCACCATTAATATCACCGTGCGAAGCCACACGATATACCATGTATTTTACTTAAGTAGCAACAGCGCGAACCTGAAGTGCACCCCAGGCAGCTTTCGAGAGGTTGGCGCTAGTGACGAGTATCCACTGCGGTGTGCCATCCACGATATCAGTATAAGTCTGAAAACAATTCAAACTGAGAAATACTGTGATAACTACATTCCTGTTTACCACTGCAGTTCGCGCTTTGAAAGTTATCACGAGAAGGTTGAGCCCGTGAGCGAAAGTCTGGAGTGCAGGCGGCACTGGAAGCCGCCTGTAGTCCAGACTGACGCCTGAGCCTCTTCTGCTTAGCCATCAAGATGAGAGGAAGAGAGCGGCCTTGGTGCGGTTAGCACACTAGACCGGCAAGCATGATGACCGGTTCCAACCTCGCCTGCAGTCCAGACTTTCCGAAAACTCAGCATTCTTTCTAACTAAGAATTACTGTTTAACGAACCAAATAGATCAGAAAAATGCTGAACAAAAAGAACCTTCACGTGAGGCATCGCTTTACTACGACCTTTCGCTTCACTTCGCCATTTACACATTAAATCTCGCAACCATGGCTGCCGTTTTGCTGTTGCATCCTAGAAAGGAAAACCACTGAAACGCTCTTCTCAGCAAACAAATTCTTCTATGGTACCTGATACGGTAACGAATCGCCGGCATTGTAGCCCTCTAACGACATCCTCACATCTTCCACACATGGATAGATAAGATAAAGGCGAGGTGACTCTGACAAGGGAAGGATACCAACTCGTCCTGGCCATTCAGAATGAGATGTATACTCCTAGAAGCGTCTTCGGACGCTGATATCAGATCTGACTTCCAAATCTGCTAAACGATTCTGGGTGGAGAGTTACGGACCTTTTTTGCTACCGTGCTTAACCATTGCGGTGCGACCCTGCCCATGCTTTGCGCTCGTAAACCCCTCGTGACCCGGTTGCCGCCGTGGCTCGATGGCGCAGCAGGTAAGTGGATGGCTTCATAGTAGTGAGACGGAGAGGAGTTCGAGAATACCTTGATGGGGAATTGTCGTATTTATGGGGAGAGCAATTATTTTACGTCTTGAAGAAGAAGGGACGCGCGGATGCTGAGGAAGACACTTGGGTAAGTAGTTTCTGCATACCTGTCCGACACCACGACCCCTCCTTTGCTTCTTACAGGACGCCTAATGTGCCGACTACTTCAGGGGTTTTTATTTTAGCTTCACGTGAAAGCATTCATCTGCGTTGACAGCTTCATATCGACAGCATATATTTTCGTATTTAATGGAAACATCAAAGGCTTGGTCCACGATCAGGAATAAAGTTGGAAATATGGTGTCGCGAGGGTAGTGGTCCGCAAGGAACAACCTTGTACTGGTTTACGGCGAAAAAATTGTTAGGGAGGGGTGTGCTACATATTAAAGAACAGAAATAGTACTCCAAAGTGAGGACCCAATCCTTCGAACCAGTGGCTCGGTCTCCAGACTCCGCCTTCAAAGCCCATCATCCAATGAAAAACGAAGCTGCAGGACGAAAAAGCATGAAAATCGTAAGCTCACTTGTAAGGTCGTAGAGTTCTTATAGTGAATAAGCTGTGTGGATGAGGGCGTAGTGTAGGAGAAAATTGACTCACTGGGGCAACAGTACAAAAGTGGCCTTGAACAATGGGGTATTCTGATCTGAATGTGTGAACGGCGGTGACGGAGTTTTTTTCTGGACCTTTTTCCAATTACCGAGTTACCAGCAGCTCTAGTCTGCGAAACCCACTAATAGACACTATCTGATGAGATAGACGATTTTATCGCAGTGTTGTGCCTTCAAGCGAGCAACAGTGTTCGATATGCGCCAATCACAAAAAATGAGATTAAGAGCAAGAAAAGAGAATTCTTGCACAAAGGAGTGAAGCTGCGAATTAAAAACAATTTAGCTGCAACCATTCAGCTGCGGGAGCAGACTTCCCGATCCAGATGATATGTAATGAGCGAATATTGCGAGAGAACTCCTCGAACTCTTCTGGAGTTAGTGTAAAAAGGTCAACCTGCTGAAATACCCGATTAGAAGAAAGAAATAGGTTCAAGAAATCGTAATGCTACTGTAAGGGATTTCAACTGTTATCACTTTCAGATGCCCGAGAGATCCGTATGTTGCGTCCTCAGTAACGAAGCTATACTCCCACTCACGCAGTCGTCAAGTCGAATTATACTGGTTGTAGTAGAACAAGTGCGATCGCCCACAGGAATATGGATAAAAACATCTCTTGCAATCTTCTTTTCTTTACGGATTAGTGATCAAACAATATGAAGACCACGCAATATCTTTCAGCAGTTCTTACTAGGTGTGATAGCACCAGAGTCCGGCAGAACATTTCCAACTATGGTGGACAGGTCGCAAAGATGTTGGCTGATATTGTGGGCGTGAGTGAAGAGAGCTACCAGAGATGACGAATTCTTTCGTTGGCCACACACGTTGTCATCCTATAGGATGATGAACAGTTCACGAGCTCCAAGCAGATATGCATGTGTATTTGGTCCCTTGCTTGAGCTAGTTAGGCAAAAGTGTAAGTTTCCACGAAAGTCGTTCGCGGGGCTCAATAAGTAGCAGGGAGGGGGTCGTGGTGGTCGGACAGGTATGCAAAACTACTTCCCAAGTGTTTAGCATGCGTTTCAAGAAAAAGCAAAACTACGAAATGCATCAAGGATTCGAACCTCCGTCTCACTACACTATGAAGCCATCCACTTACCTGCTGCGCCATCGAGCCACGGCGGCAGCTGGGTCACGAGGGGTTTACGAGCGCAAAGCATGGGCAGGGGGTCGCACCGCAATGGTTAAGCACGGTAGCAAAAAAGGTCCGTAACTCTCCACCCAGAATCGTTTAGCAGATTTGGAAGTCAGATCTGATATCAGCGTCCGAAGACGCTTCTAGGAGTATACATCTCATTCTGAATGGCCAGGACGAGTTGGTATCCTATTACGACTCTGAGGAATAAAACTATGATATAAGGGACGATTTTCAAGCAAGTAGTGTGGCAGATCTTACGTGATCCCTTTCCTCCTTGGAGAGATCGTAAAAACTGCGAGAACAGCCACGCTTCCTTGTTATCTCCAAGAGACCCAATGGAGCTACACTGAGCAAGGAATAAACGACGGCTGTCACGGTTCGGAACTGGACGATCCCGAAGTAAGGCGAGCCAGCGATGGATGCCCGAACTAAAAAAATTGGTTGGATTCTAGTGAGCATGCAGAATTCTTAGCTTTTTAAGCCTGAAAGAGCAGCGGGTGAACTCACTTTAGTCAACTTGTCAAATTGATGGTAGCCCGGAACGGAATACACTAAGCGGTCAGAAATACCACTGAAGTCACAGTTACGAATACGATCTATCCAGAAGGTGACATCCGGAAGACGATATTCGGCCAAGTATGAACACAAATCGTTGGCGAACTCGCTTGTGTCTGTTGTACTGAAAATGTTCAGCCAACGTTGACATCACTCCAACTCTTATTTCATTCCAACCCACTTTAACCTAAATGGTGAAACCCCACCCCCTACTCCAAATGGTAGTGAAGCTCGGCTCAGACCCAGAACATACAAGGTAGAGCTCATATCTAGGAGATGGGGAGTGGGTGCGTAGTTCACTTAAACATGACACAAAAATGATCGTGAGACAGATCCATCTGAGAAAAATTACTCCCTGGCGTTCGCTGACGCATGTCTATGATAGTCTAATAACAGCAAGATCCCACCAGATGCCACTCGCCGCTGCTTCCGGGTGAAGCATGGGGTTTCCCATCCTTCCCCCTATACTCCTCGAAATCCGCGTAATTAGGCACTCCTCCCTTTTCGCGGTCCTTTGTTTTCACTTTAGAATAGCTCGAGGACCAGTGTGGATTCAAAGCATATTCAGCGATTGCATGCCGTGGGGTCTGAGTATGACTCTACAGTGCTGACTGACGCATCAGTTGGAAAAAGGGAGAAGAAAGTGCCAAACAATGAACTAAATGAGCTCGTCAGTTTTTTTCAGTTGAATCAGCGAAGGAAGAAGCGCGAGGAGAGGTCAAGAAACTTTGCAGGTTTGGCAAATGCTCATAGGCGCACGTCCGTGAAACCACTGAAGAAGCGTAACAGTCGAGCGACGGGCGGGCGCCTAACCATAAGTCACTGGGTGATGACTTTCACGCAATATTAGCCTCTGACAGTCTTACCACGCAGAGGGTAACAGCCAAGCCATGGGAGGGCGCTCACACCATCTGGTGGAGACTCACACGACACAAGTCTCTGGCAGCCCTGCCACACACTTTTGATCCTGCGAATGTGATACACCCCATGCAACTATAGAGCTGAGCACCTTGCATTGAGAAAGATCCCGACAGTTAGATAAACGAGAATGTGTCTTTGAATTCTATACGTCTAGTTTAGAGAAAAACATCACTTTATAAGAAAAATAACATCTTAGTCGTCTTACATTATTACCTTGAATCCGAAATCGTTCCACTCGCATAATAAAAACACTGAGTTTTTTTGTACCAGTCACCTGTAATGTAAACTACTCACCACTAGAGTGCTCACCGTCTGGTAGTCGCACCGTATGCACGTCCAATGCGCAAAACCAATCAGGCCTTACTTGAGGCATTTCCGGTAGTCTCTTTTGCTCTTTTCCTTATTGTCAGGTCGATTAGCTTCTACAAGCTCATAACTGTAACCCTTGGTGGTAAGTCTTACCTTCGGAATGTGTCCTCAAGAGCCGCAGACAGCGTGAGTACCACTAGGATATAAATGTTGGGCAGAATTAACGGACTAGCAGACCGCCAAAAAGGCAGCAGATTAGTGCTTATGAGGCAAAGAAAAAAAGAGGCCGATATAACCTCGTAGACAGCTTTCTGCTGTAGTACAAGTGAGGTGAACTGTTGCGGCAAAGTCCAAGTGTAAATGAACTGGAAAAGTGAAGCAGAAAAAGCCTCAGTCGATCCAGGAATGTGATGGAGATCTGGCTACTAGACATATCCGGAAATCAAATCTCGCGAGAGACAATCAGCACTGCCTTCATGGCTATGCTGCTTCCGTGCTACGAAACCATCACAAAAATCCATGGTTATCGCTACTCCAATCATGGGAAGGGATATAATGACTACCCATCGGGAAACCCCACATCAAGGCTGTGGTCTCAGTACTTGTGCTGGAAGGAGCCGGTGGCCCCAAAAAAGAGACAGTGATACCGCGTATTTAAGTTACCTCACAAGAACAGCCGTTCTCCCACAGTACTTTTGGGATGGCTCAAAAAAAGCGAATTAGTAAAGAGGTACTCACTTTGCGACAGGATAATCATATGGTAGTTTTACTCGCTCGGGATCCAGAATGAGTACTCCAAGCTCATACGAACGTATCATTAGTTGTGTTTTGTTTTTCTACAATAAGCATAACCAAGATTGAGGCAGCTCTTCTTTAATTGAAACCATCAATCAGAATTTTGAATTTGAAAGAATAAAGCAGCAAGCCATGTTGGGTCACAGCCTATAAGATAACCAGATCACCATTAATATCACCGTGCGAAGCCACACGATATACCATGTATTTTAGTTAAGTAGCAACAGCGCGAACCTGAAGTGCACCCCAGGGGCGAAGTTTCCGAGAGAGGATTGGCGCTAGTGACGGAGTAGTCCACTGCGGTGGTGCCATCCACGATAGTGCGAGTATAGGAGTCTTGAAAACAATTCAAACCTGAAATAATGTGATAACTACATGTCCTGGTTTACTCAAACTGCAGTTCGCGCTTTGAAAGTTATCACGAGAATGTTGAGCCGTGAGCGAAAGTCTGGAGTGCAGGCGGCACTGGAAGCCGCCTGTAGTCCAGACTGACGCCTAAGCCTCTTCTGCTTAGCCATCAAGATGAGAGGAACAGAGCGGCCTTGGATGTCGTTAGCAACATAGACCGGCAAGCATGCACTGACCGGGATTGCAGACCAGGTCGCTGCAGTCCAGACTTTCCGAAAACTCAGCATTCTTTCTAACTAAGAATTACTGTTTAACGAACCAAATAGATCAGAAAAATGCTGAACAAAAAGAACCTTCACGTGAGGCATCGCTTTACTACGACCTTTCGCTTCACTTCGCCATTTACACCATTAAAATCTGCTCACATGGCTGCCGTTTTGCTGTTGTCTTCCATAAGAAAGAAAAACCCTGAAGTACGCTCTTCCAGCAAACAAATTCTTCTATGGTACCTGATACGGTAACGAATCGCCGGCATTGTAGCCCTCTAACGACATCCTCACATCTTCCACACATGGATAGATAAGATAAGAGGCCGAGTGGTTCTGACAAGGGAAGGATACCAACTCGTCCTGGCCATTCAGAATGAGATGTATACTCCTAGAAGCGTCTTCGGACGCTGATATCAGATCTGACTTCCAAATCTGCTAAACGATTCTGGGTGGAGAGTTACGGACCTTTTTTGCTACCGTGCTTAACCATTGCGGTGCGACCCTGCCCATGCTTTGCGCTCGTAAACCCCTCGTGACCCGGTTGCCGCCGTGGCTCGATGGCGCAGCAGGTAAGTGGATGGCTTCATAGTAGTGAGACGGAGAGGAGTTCGAGAATACCTTGATGGGGAATTGTCGTATTTATGGGGAGAGCAATTATTTTACGTCTTGAAGAAGAAGGGACGCGCGGATGCTGAGGAAGACACTTGGGTAAGTAGTTTCTGCATACCTGTCCGACACCACGACCCCTCCTTTGCTTCTTACAGGACGCCTAATGTGCCGACTACTTCAGGGGTTTTTATTTTAGCTTCACGTGAAAGCATTCATCTGCGTTGACAGCTTCATATCGACAGCATATATTTTCGTATTTAATGGAAACATCAAAGGCTTGGTCCACGATCAGGAATAAAGTTGGAAATATGGTGTCGCGAGGGTAGTGGTCCGCAAGGAACAACCTTGTACTGGTTTACGGCGAAAAAATTGTTAGGGAGGGGTGTGCTACATATTAAAGAACAGAAATAGTACTCCAAAGTGAGGACCCAATCCTTCGAACCAGTGGCTCGGTCTCCAGACTCCGCCTTCAAAGCCCATCATCCAATGAAAAACGAAGCTGCAGGACGAAAAAGCATGAAAATCGTAAGCTCACTTGTAAGGTCGTAGAGTTCTTATAGTGAATAAGCTGTGTGGATGAGGGCGTAGTGTAGGAGAAAATTGACTCACTGGGGCAACAGTACAAAAGTGGCCTTGAACAATGGGGTATTCTGATCTGAATGTGTGAACGGCGGTGACGGAGTTTTTTTCTGGACCTTTTTCCAATTACCGAGTTACCAGCAGCTCTAGTCTGCGAAACCCACTAATAGACACTATCTGATGAGATAGACGATTTTATCGCAGTGTTGTGCCTTCAAGCGAGCAACAGTGTTCGATATGCGCCAATCACAAAAAATGAGATTAAGAGCAAGAAAAGAGAATTCTTGCACAAAGGAGTGAAGCTGCGAATTAAAAACAATTTAGCTGCAACCATTCAGCTGCGGGAGCAGACTTCCCGATCCAGATGATATGTAATGAGCGAATATTGCGAGAGAACTCCTCGAACTCTTCTGGAGTTAGTGTAAAAAGGTCAACCTGCTGAAATACCCGATTAGAAGAAAGAAATAGGTTCAAGAAATCGTAATGCTACTGTAAGGGATTTCAACTGTTATCACTTTCAGATGCCCGAGAGATCCGTATGTTGCGTCCTCAGTAACGAAGCTATACTCCCACTCACGCAGTCGTCAAGTCGAATTATACTGGTTGTAGTAGAACAAGTGCGATCGCCCACAGGAATATGGATAAAAACATCTCTTGCAATCTTCTTTTCTTTACGGATTAGTGATCAAACAATATGAAGACCACGCAATATCTTTCAGCAGTTCTTACTAGGTGTGATAGCACCAGAGTCCGGCAGAACATTTCCAACTATGGTGGACAGGTCGCAAAGATGTTGGCTGATATTGTGGGCGTGAGTGAAGAGAGCTACCAGAGATGACGAATTCTTTCGTTGGCCACACACGTTGTCATCCTATAGGATGATGAACAGTTCACGAGCTCCAAGCAGATATGCATGTGTATTTGGTCCCTTGCTTGAGCTAGTTAGGCAAAAGTGTAAGTTTCCACGAAAGTCGTTCGCGGGGCTCAATAAGTAGCAGGGAGGGGGTCGTGGTGGTCGGACAGGTATGCAAAACTACTTCCCAAGTGTTTAGCATGCGTTTCAAGAAAAAGCAAAACTACGAAATGCATCAAGGATTCGAACCTCCGTCTCACTACACTATGAAGCCATCCACTTACCTGCTGCGCCATCGAGCCACGGCGGCAGCTGGGTCACGAGGGGTTTACGAGCGCAAAGCATGGGCAGGGGGTCGCACCGCAATGGTTAAGCACGGTAGCAAAAAAGGTCCGTAACTCTCCACCCAGAATCGTTTAGCAGATTTGGAAGTCAGATCTGATATCAGCGTCCGAAGACGCTTCTAGGAGTATACATCTCATTCTGAATGGCCAGGACGAGTTGGTATCCTATGACCGTTTAAACAGAGGCTTATTCGCCGCCGATGATTGCCACGGGCGTGTTAGGTGGAAGGTTTGGGAGCAACTCCATCCCTTTTTTTTTCTTCCGGCAAGCAAGAAGACTCTATTATACCATTTGTATAAGTCGTTTTCCACCATTTGTTGTTGCTTACCCGCTTCAAAAACTCAAGAACGGGTTGGCGGTGCACCGGACACAGTCTCACTGACACGCCCATCATCCGCAGTGAACAAGATGTAATTGAGAGCTCTCCCACAAAAATAAAAAGATGCTTTCGGCGTTGATCAGTGCCTTCTTGGTATGCACCATGCAGAAGTACTTTGGATGCGATTTGGCGTATACTTGCGACGGCCAACCGATGTGCGCACCTGTGATTCTATCCGTCCAGACGAATTTGACACCAAACGACCAGTTCAAAAAGACGAAGCTTTCACTGGCTAAGCTAGAGTCGGTCTAGGATATGACTTCCGATCGACCGCATGGTAAGCTGCACCACTTGCCCCACCATTACTCCATCGATGCCCCTTTCACAACAGTACAGATGTAAACTGGGTGACTGATACAAGAAGATAGCGAAAAATAGTGCCGTGAAAGTAATGTAGAAAAAACCTTTTCCTTTTTGAAGAAACCAAGTGAGAAGAAAATATCTCGAATAATCTCCATATCACCAGAATATCTGATCAGTTCACAGGATGCTGCGCTCACTATAGCCACCTGAGCAAAGCTGATTTCCCATAAGCTTTTAGAATTCATAGAAATAGTTTTATAAGAGAAGCTTCACCAACTAACCTGTTCCCGAACTTCCTGTGTAGCTTTTGATAAGAGATATTCGCATGCGAATGTAATAATGTTATCATTCAACCACATTCCAGGATTCAGTGTATACAAATCAGAGGTATACAAAACAACGTCGCCATATGACAAAATCTTACGGTCTTTTTCGACATCTCCAGATCCACGGAAGAGGCTAGAGCACATCTGGAGCACATCAGTGAGGTTTTTCCTGCATAATCTGCAAACTGATAAGGCGCTATGATGCACTTGCATAAGGAACGTCCTTCAACCTATTTCAATCATACAGTAGCTACACAAATTAATAAAGCTTTATGACACGCAAATCGCTACCAGGAAAGTGCTATAATTGGCGGCTGTTGCGGTTGGTGGGGGGCACGAATGACATACAGCTAAAGTTATACAGGCCACCTTGAGGAGACCTGTAAACTCCTGTGACCTAGGTAGGTGGTCGCCCGAACAATTTCGCAGCTTCACAGAAGTGAAAGGTCTGACCAAAAGAAGACCTCTTAGTTAACATGAAAAGAAAAAGAGGAACTAGTGGGAGTGGAAAATACCCCTTCCAAGTCGAACAGCGCTTAAAATTACATAAAAAGGAATCGATGACATAGATGAACAATTTCACAGATTTGAAATATTACAATACATGCATGAAATTCCGTCACTGAAACTGATTCCGACTCTCAGACAAAATGGTTATGCTAGAAGTGAGGAATATGAGTTCTAGTAAAAAGAGCAGTGTTCATTGAGATCACCGGGACGTAAGATGTAAAATGGAGGCGCTAAAGGCAATGAAGAGTACTACATGAAAGATACAAAACTAATCAAAGACACATTCCGAGATTCAGAGAGAAGCAATCCTTTTGATGTACGCAAGCGCACAGTCCTATAGGATTTGCTACGCTCGCGATATGAAGCCTGCGGCAAGGGTGCAACCGGCTTGCGATGGCTGGGAGTTCCGAAGACACTAATCACAAATGTCTGAAAGTCCCCCACTGCAGTCTGACAGAATTTCTCGCTCATTTTACGTCTGCAGCTGTGCAGTTCTCGCTCACCGTCTGGTAGTTCGCACCGTATGCACGTCCAATGCGCAAAACCAATCAGGCCTTACTTGAGGCATTTCCGGTAGTCTCTTTTGCTCTTTTCCTTATTGTCAGGTCGATTAGCTTCTACAAGCTCATAACTGTAACCCTTGGTGGGTAAGTCTTACCTTCGGAATGTGTCCTTAAGAGCCGCAGACAGCGTGAGTACCACTAGGATATAAATGTTGGGCAGAATAAGGACTCAAGACCCAAAAAAGGCAGAGATTGTGCTTATTGAGGAAAGAAAAAAGAGCCGATAACCTTAGACCAGCTCTCGGCTGTACAATGAGGTGAACTGTGCGGGCAAAGAGTCGAGGTTATATGACTGGAAAAAGTGAAGCAGAAAACCTCAGTCGTCCAGGATGATGATGATCTGCTACTAGACATATCGGAAAATCATCTGCGAGAGACAATCCACTGCCTTCCATGGCTATCTGCTTCCGTGTACGAAACATCACAAATCCATGGTTTATCGGCTACTCCATATCTAGGGTGAAGGGATAAATGACTACCCAATGGGAACCCACATAAGGCTCGTGGGTCTCAGTACTGTGCTGGGAAGAGCCGTGCCCAAAAAGAACATGATTACCGTTTTAACTCCTACAAGAACAGCCGTTCTCCCACAGTACTTTTGGGATGGCTCAAAAAAAGCGAATTAGTAAAGAGGTACTCACTTTGCGACAGGATAATCATATGGTAGTTTTACTCGCTCGGGATCCAGAATGAGTACTCCAAGCTCATACGAACGTATCATTTAGTGTGTTTTGTTTTTCTACAATAAGCATAACAAAGATTTGAGCAGTCTTCTTCAATTTGAAAAGATCAATCGGGAATTTTCAATTTGAAAGATAGCAGCAAGCCATGTGTGGGTCACACCCGGTTAAGGATAACCAGATCACCATTAATATCACCGTGCGAAGCCACACGGATATACCATGTATGTTACTTAAGTAGCAACAGCGCGAACCTGAAGTGCACCCCAGGCAGCTTTCGAGAGGTTGGCGCTAGTGACGAGTATCCACTGCGGTACGCCATCCACGATATCAGTATAAGTCTGAAAACAATTCAAACTGAGAAATACTGTGATAACTACTGTTTACCACTGCAGTTCGCGCTTTGAAAGTTATCACGAGAATGTTGAGCCGTGAGCGAAAGTCTGGAGTGCAGGCGGCACTGGAACCCGCCTGGAGTCCAGACTAACGCCTACCGCCGCTTCTTCCTAGCCACTGGGATGAGAGGAAGACAACTGCCTTGGCGCGTAATGGTTAGCGCACCAGCCCAGCAAGCAAGAGGTGCCGGTTTTTGCCCCGGCTGGAGTGCAGACTTTTTCCGAAAACTCAGCATTCTTTTGATAACTAACTTTTACTGTTTAACGAACCAAACAGATCAGAAAAATGCTGAACAAAAAGAACCTTCACGTGAGGCATCGCTTTACTACGACCTTTCGCTTCACTTCGCCATTTACACATAAAATCTCGCAACCATGGCTGCCGTTTTGCTGTTGCATCCTAGAAAGGAAAACCACTGAAACGCTCTTCTCAGCAAACAAATTCTTCTATGGTACCTGATACGGTAACGAATCGCCGGCATTGTAGCCCTCTAACGACATCCTCACATCTTCCACACATGGATAGATAAGATAAAGGCGAGGTGACTCTGAGGAATAAAACTATGATATAAGGGACGATTTTCAAGCAAGTAGTGTGGCAGATCTTACGTGATCCCTTTCCTCCTTGGAGAGATCGTAAAAACTGCGAGAACAGCCACGCTTCCTTGTTATCTCCAAGAGACCCAATAGGAGCTACACTGAGCAAGGAATAAACGACGGCTGTCACGGTTCGGAACTGGACGATCCCGAAGTAGGCGAGCCAGCGATGGATGCCCGAACTAAAAAAATTGGTTGGATCTAGTGAGCATGCAGAATTCTTAGCTTTTTAAGCCTGAAAGAGCAGCGGGTGAACTCACTTTAGTCAACTTGTCAAATTGATGGTAGCCCGGAACGGAATACACTAAGCGGTCAGAAATACCACTGAAGTCACAGTTACGAATACGATCTATCCAGAAGGTGACATCCGGAAGACGATATTCGGCCAAGTATGAACACAAATCGTTGGCGAACTCGCTTGTGTCTGTTGTACTGAAAATGTTCAGCCAACGTTAACATCACTCCAACTCTTATTTCATTCCAACCCACTTTAACCTAAATCTTGGTGAAACCCCCCCCCCTACTCCAAATGGTAGTGAAGCTCGGCTCAGACCCAGAACATACAACGTACGAGGTAGAGCTCATATCTAGGAGATGGGGAGTGGCTGCGTAGTTCACTTAAACATGACACAAAAAGCATGATCGTGAGACAGATCCATCTGAGAAAAATTACTCCCTGGCGTTCGCTGACGCATGTCTATGATAGTCTAATAACAGCAAGATCCCACCAGATGCCACTCGCCGCTGCTTCCGGGTGAAGCATGGGGTTTCCCATCCTTCCCCCCTATACTCCTCGAAATCCGCGTAATTAGGCACTCCTC